>PVKV010007894.1:0-92297 GCA_004027835.1 Alouatta palliata
GGAAGGGAAGGAGGGAGGAAGGGGAAAGGAGGGAGGGAGGAAGAGAGGAAGGAAGGGAAGGAGGGAGGGAGGAAGACCTGTCGTACTTGGATCAGTAGTTTGGAAATATGTTGAATATACATTCTTTAGAAGGTTAATTGAACTTTCACAGATTCATTTTCTGCATTTTAAAAATGTCAGGTTTTCAAGTTTGCTGTAAATCTTACGTTAAATGAATATGTAACTTATCTGACAACATTCTAACAAAATCAGTTGTTGCAAGGAGATTTTGTGGCACCTACAAACATTAAATAGTACAGCAAGATAAAAGTATATTTTCATATATTTTTAAGATTGTACACAGCTTGATATAGGAATCGTATTTCATACTTCTGTTATTCTATATAACAATGTAGTGGATATAGCTATTATTATCTAGGTGTTTTGAATTTTATTTGATCCAGATTAGTTTGATCTGAGAAGTAAAATCATAGTGTTTATTCTCTAACATAATAAGAAACTCAGACACAACCAAGGGAGAGAAACAGAGTTTTCTTGATGTGTAAGGTACTCAAATTGTTATATTTTTCTGCTCAGTGCTTCTTTGTATGTAGTTTTCTACTATGAATTGCCTTGAATTCCCAAGAAGACTCTTTTATTTCTACTTTCACATCTGCATGTCATGCATATTATTAATAACAGAGCCCCCATGGCTGCCCCAAATCAGTCTTGCTTATGTCTCATTAGTCATTACTGGCAAATGCAGTTTCTTTATTTCTTTTTAAATTGTAATGTGGGAGGTGAATGAGGGGGGGATGCATATTGGGTAAAGGACCAATAAGTCACTATTTGAACCCATAGTGACAATAATTCTTATCAATATAATCCACGCATATGCACTTTAATAAGCACATTTTATAGAAGGCAGGAAGAAGTCAAAGGCCTCTGAGTATTCTATTTTCTATCACACGTCAGAGGCCACCTTTTTTTAAATCATTTTTGTTCTTTCAAAGTCACTGGTATAATTTTACATAATATATTTTTCAATTTTTTAATTTTTGAATTGAGATATTAGCAGATCTGTGTTCCTTCTGAGAGTTCTAAGGGACAACCTGTGCCATTGCCTTTTACAGCAGGTAGAGGTTACCTACACTTCTTGGCTCTTGTTCGCTTCCTCCATCTTCAAACCATCCTCCTCTTCAAACCTCTCTCTCTCTCTCTCTGATCTCTGCTTCCATTGCCACATTATCTTATGTGCCTCTGACAATCTTACCTCCTAATTATAAAGACCTTTATCATTACATCGGGCCTACTTTGATAATTTAGAGTGATCTTCCCATCTCAAGATTCTTAACTTAATCACGCCCTCTAAACCCTATTTAGTACATAAGGTAATATATTCACAGGTTCTAAACATTAGAATGCAAATATCCTTTTTGGGGGGAGGAAGGATAATTATTCAGTCTACTGTTGCAGAATGTTCAGGAGACCTGAGAGACCAATGGGTGAAACGGGAGGATTTTATTAAGGTGGCCACAGGCTCAGTAGATTAGCATCCCAAGGCTGAGCAAAGGAGAAAGAAAATGGGGTACCTTTTATACATCCAGGATAATGTAGCACCTAACAGGTTTACAGAAGCCAGAGCAAAGAATGGTTAATTACTTTGAAACATGTTTTGTGAGATACGTTACATTTAAAAAATAGCATTTTGAGAAACATTCTTTGGGTGTTATCTTGCCCTGTGATCTTGCAGCTGGTTAGCAAAAAAAGGAGTCTTGAGGTGCCTGAGAACTTTGCTGAGGATGTGGGGAGAAGGGATAAGGTGGGTTTTACAGAGAGTTAATTTTAAGCAGAACTGGGAGTTAGTTTTTATATTGAACACAAACAGTAAACTTGACTATGCAGGAATTACTAACTACCATTGTTATTATGTAATTTCCTTCTTTACTACCACACAATCAATGTTGTCACAGGTGAATCATTTTATTTTATCATAACTGGGTCTGAGACAGAGGTAAAGATGCCATCTTGAGGATGCATCTTTTTAACAAGGAAAAGTTAAACCAGCTGCATCAGACCAATCAATGTCTATGACTTGTTCATCTTTAAATTATTAATAAAATATATATTACTAAATGTATGTGACATATAAATTTTACTATATTCATATCTGGAATCTATATAATTTTTGTTTAAAACTTAATATGGCAACATGACATCATGGAAGAGATAAAAATATAAACAAATAAAAATATAAACAATATTCAATGATAAAAATTATATTTGGTATAGGAACAAAAAAATGTTCATTTGTCTGTGACAGAAAGATAATAAACATCAATAAAGGTGAAGCCGAACTTAATTTTAAAACAATGGGAAGAATCACTGCAACAGAAAGACAAGAGATAGACGTGAGTAATTTGGTGTGAGATATTTTCTGGTAAGGAATATGTGTTTACAAAACTACCTTTTGCATCATGTAGCTTATTTTCTAGGAGGACAACAGAAAACAAGTAGAGATGTACGTGTATGTGTGTGTGTACATATGTATTTAGTATAATTATATTTTGGTAAAATTTAGTAATTTTTATTCAATAAAATCATAAAGACTAGAGTCGTTTAGGACAAACATTGATAAACATTGGTTTATAGCATGCTAAGTTGGAGAAAATCATTGCAGATAATTAGTAAAATTGAGTAGATAACAGCCTAGTGTTTTAAGTATAGTTAGTGGTAGTATGCATTTGGAACTATTGCCATATAAATGATATTTAATTCTCTTGAATTTGCATGATGGAGAACAACACGACAGATGAAACCAAACTTTGAAGGAGGGAGATCTAATATAGTAAATAAGACAGACAGTCAATAGAAGTAGAGGAAAACCAGAAGAGGATAATGCCATATGAGCCATATGAAGTATGTGACTTAAGAAGAAGTCATCACCTGTGTCAAAATCAGTATGATGACTGAGGAATAAACATGGAATCTGTCAACAAGGAGATGGAATGAGGAAGCAGCATCTTTCATTGCTTGTTGCCCCTCCCACTTCCCAATCCAGGTATGTTCTTTGCTGCTGTCTACGCTGCCCTGTGTCATGAAGACTGTATCACCCAGTCTGCCTTGCCCTCTAACTTGGAATTTAGGACTATTTTACATAAAATTTTTAATTTCTGACTTTTTGCTGGAAACAAAACTGAAATATGGCAATGTGGGCTCACATGTAGGGTGGCAAGGATAGGTAGGAGTGGAGAAGCAGCTGAATCATTTAAAAAGGGCAAGAATTGCCCAGGCACCCACAATTCTCAGTGGACACTCCAGTTTAAACCCAGGCACACATAGTTGGATTGGTTCACCCACTTCTGTTGTCTTCTGGGCTTCTTTGAAAATATGCTGCTTTACCTGCTGCTGTGTGGCCACAAATAAACGATTTGTGTTTTAGAATTTTACTGGAGAAAATGTACCCTTCCGTTATTATTTCCTGATCATTTCCTCCAAATCATAGCAACATATCCAGTACGTGGAGAAAATACCTGGTATCCAGTCAAGGAGTTCTGTGTGCCAGATTAATTTAGGAGCATCCCAAGTCTTTTCTTTCTGACACGCTAGTCCATCAGTTCCTCTACAATTCCGAGTGCTGCAAACAGACATTGGTGGAAAAATGGAATGGAAAGAGCTGCCCTGGCAGGAGAGCATTTCCATTTTACACGGAACTTATTATCGTTGGGCCAATTTCCATCTGCAAACTTTCTGAATCTTATACTTTTCAGTTGCCGCTCCCAATGTGAACTGCAGAAAAATGAGGTTTCCAAACAAGATCACATTTCTGCTTGCCCCATACTACCGTGGAATCAATCAAAGCAAATAATGCTGGGAAGGCTGAGAGATAGCAAAGGAATATTGGTAAATATGGTCTTATTCCAACAAACCACATAACCTAAGAGAACGATTTGTGGATCTGACAGGAGATATTGCAATTGAATATTATTTTGCTGCAGCAGAATTGTTGCTACTGCTGTCAGCACACAGCAGGTGGTTGGAAGTTGGCAACTTTTATGAAAGCCATTTATATTACAGTACATTTCATGTAAACAGTGGCAATGTAAAACTAAACTGTTCCAGGAATGAGATGCAAATACTAGAAATGGGTTTTCTTCAATAAGAATTTAGGCAATTGTGCTTGAATTAAAATGAAGAATAACTTTAAGACACCATCGACGTTTTCTATACATGTTTTGGCTTTAAGTGCTACTCACAAAGTCTTCACCACTTTTAAACTGCTAGGATTTCTGTTGACTTTGGTGAATGTGCTATTTTGGAGGCTAATTAAGTCACAGATTAAATTCTTAACTGACAAATTTAATGATGACAAAAAGTTTGCAAATATATACTTTTTAAAAGACAGAGGGAACCAATTTCTTCTTAGAATAACGCCACTCTCATTTATGTGCTTTCTCATAAATTTTCTTGAGGGAAAATATGAGCTAGAATATGTCCTAACAGAATCACCTATGGCCATAAGAGTATATTGCACATTTACTTATGACCACCTATTTCATCAGAACAGAAAAAAAAAAAAGACTGAAGTTATTTTCTCTGAAAAAGAAATACTCAAAATTTCTAAAACAAAATTCTTCACATGGAATGGTGTATTTCACTAGCCCCAAAATATCTCTAGAAGGGATTATTCCAACATCATGTAGTGGTCTTTAATTAAATTAAATCACAGTAAAAAGCACTTAGGGAGAGAAGGCTCATCTGGGATAAAGCAAATGATACAAAGAAATGGCTGTAAAACGTGAAGGAGCGAAATACAACAGGCTTTGCCCACTCATAGCATGGCCTACTGCAAAACTCTATTTGTCAATTTTCATGACCTCCTATTATACTCAGGTACATAACTCCCCCACTTCCCAGGTTTCCTGAAGTTTAAGTGCCTATTCAGAGTATAGGGAATGGCAGGGATGGTCTGATGAACGCTGGCATTTGTAAGCCCCAGGCAAATCAGTCAGAACTGGCTTCAAGATCTTCCCACTGAGTTAATTTCTCAGCACCTACAGCATTTGGGAATTCTGATCAGAAGACGCCTACCTACCAAACAAGGTATTCTTGTTTCACTGAATACAATCCAAAAGTTCTGAATTTTAAGAAAATCATTCTTAGCATTATAATGACTGTTGTCATCATAAAATATCTTTCTCACTTTGTCTCCCATTATTAGCAATCTTAATTGTTTTTCAGTTTAACCGTAATTGTTTCTTCGTTATCCTAGAATATCCAATTTATAACCCTGAGCTTACAATTACAGTATTACTCCTTCCTAGTAGAGCTTTCTCCACATGTATCAACTTGATCAAATACTATTTTTCCTTTATGACCTGACTTGATCTCCACAGGCTTCATGGTACACTGAGATCAGTATTTTTTTTTAGAAAAAAATATTTACTGAACGTCAGCTAGGCATCAAGCACTGCTAGCCATAGGGGACACAAAGACAAATACTTATGCTGGCAGCGGTGGCCCATGTGTAGCAGCTGCTGCAAAGACACCAGTTGCAGTGGGAAAGACGTGCTTGGGGTGGCCACTCAGTTGGGCAATTGGGAACTGGGAACACGAGGGGGGCGAACTGGGAACACGCGGGGGCCCCGCCCTTTACCAAGTTTGGCAGCGGGGGAGCCCTGTGCTGCTGGGCTCAGCTGCAGTTGTCCAGCCACAGCTCTAGAACCAGGAATTTCTGCGCTCTTGGAGGCCCAGGAATCCCTGCTGCCCGGGCAGGCTCAGAAGTGACTGTTCCTGCTCTCTGGCCTCTGCCTGCTCCCTGCCCCCACTCTGATTTTGGAGCAAAGTTGAAGTAAAGCCTGAGTGCTGTGGTGAACCTGCTGGGTGTGCGCATGCTCAGGGCGGCGCTGACACACCAACCCCGTAACCACCTTGGGCCACTCTGAAATTCTGGGCACCAACATGCGCAAGAAAGAGGCAGGGAGGTGCAGCTCCACGTGGGCCTGCAGACGCCCCTGGGTGCAAACTGCCTGGGCACAGTGGACGCCATCTTGACGGCGGGAGGCAAACAGAAGTATAAGCATAAAGGGGTGGATCCCAGTGAAATCCCACCTTCAAGCCAGGGACAGCTTGAAGCCTGGGGCTGGGCTGCCAGTTCCAGTGGAGTGAGAGCTTACGGTGTTTTATTTAGGCCTGTGGCTTGCCACCCAGGAACCAATCAGCATGAACTTCCTCCCTTCTGAGCACAAAAAGTCCCCTGGACTCAGCCAGACTCACACAGATGTCAGGACTACCAGCTGCAGGAAGGAGCTACTTACTGTGAGTCTCCTCTCTGCTGAAAGCTGCATATTTGTTGGGACAACCTGCCTGTGGAAAGGAGCTACTCACTATGGGTGTCCTGAGAGCTGTCGTGTCATTCAGTGGAGCTCCTCTCTGCCTTGCTCACCCTCCAGTTGTCCACATACTTCATGTTCCTGGATGCAGGACAAGAACTCAGAACCCACTGAATGGCAAGACTGAAAGAGCTATAATGCAAACAGGAGTGAAACACACCCACTCGCCAGGTTGCAGGCAACAAGAAGGAGAGAAGAGCTATGGCCTTTCAGGGAGCCCAGACCTAGGGGCCCTCTAAGCCAGGGCTGCGAGACCCTCTTTGGGGCTGGGCAGTTGCAGACATCTCCAAGTTTCTGGGAGTCACTGCATTCCCTGGTGCCCGTGGTGGATGCTACTTGCAGTACACCTGGTTCAGCCACAGCATCACATGGAGCCAGCGCCTGTACTGGCACCTGCAGCTGCCTGCCCCACCACAGCCGGCGTGCCTTACTGTGTGCGGTGGCTGGATCTCCTGCTGGCTCACACACCCCTTGCAACTTTGCACCTGGCTTGCCCTGGGCTAGTGTGGGTTCTGAGTCAGTAGCGTAAGCTGAGCAAAGCTTGCCAGGCTGAGTGGGTGAAGTGAGTCCTGCCAGCCCAAGTAAAACCTCAGCGAAGGCACCACTGGCCACAAACGTTTCTGGTTGGAAAAGCAACATGTTAGCAATCCTGTGATAGTCACACTTCCAATTTTTACAAATTCTCACATAACGACACCAGTTCTATCTCTGGAAACATTACCTCTGATAATGATTTTTTATATTTTATAAAGCATCAGAAAGCTGTTAAAGTATGGGTTTTCATTTCTAAAGGTAGGCTCTCACTTCAATGATGTATAGAATGATTAATTTTTGGTCATGGACTCTTACATAAAATTGAATCTAATGAAGGAATCCCCCTACAGAAAAAGAGGAGTGGGAGCAGATCAATAATCCTGGGGCCCACTGGTCATATAATATAGTACACGTTCAGAACCTGCCATCCTGATGGAGTGTGGAACAGGCCTGCTGCAGCTGCACCAGCTCAGAAGCCATGCTCCATGAGGATGGGATCCTGTCCCCCAAAATATAAAAAAAGGATAGAATCAAACAACCACACACATATGAAAAAAAGTTCATCATCACTGGTCATTACAGAAATGCAAATCAAGACCACAGTGAGATACCGCTTCACGCCAGTTAGAATGCCGATCATTAAAAAATCAGGAAACAACAGATGCTAGAGAGGATGTGGAGAAATAGGAACACTTTTACACTGTTGGTGGTGGTGTAAATTAGTTTAACCATTGTGGAAGACAGTGTGGACATTCCTCAAGGATCCAGAAATAGAAATTCCATTTGACCCAGTAATCACATTACTGGGTATATACCCAAAGGATTATAAATTATTCTACTATAAAGGCACACATACACATATGTTTATTATGGCACTGTTCACAATAGCAAAGACTTGGAACCAACTCAAATGCCCCAATGTAGACTGGATAAAGAAAATGTGGCACATGTACACCATGGAATACTATGCAGCCATAAAAACGAATGAGTTCATGTTCTTTGCAGGGACATGGATGAATCTGGAAACCATCATTCTCAGCAAACTAACACAAGAAGGAAAAACCAAACACCACATGCTCTCACTCATAAGTGGGTGTTAAACAATGAGAACACATGGACACAGGGAGGGAAACGTCATACATTGGGGCCTGTCGTGGGTTGGGTAGGGGAGGGATAGCGGGATAGCATTAGAAGAAATACCTAATGTAGATGATGGGTTGATGGGTGCAGCAAACCACAATGGTGTATACCACCATGCCTGGCTAATTTTTGTATTTTTAGTAGAGATGGGGTTTCACCATGTCACACAGGTTGGTCTTGAACTCCTGGGCTCAAGCAATTTGCCGCCCATTGCCTCCTGAAGTGCTGGAATTACAGGAATGAGCCACCATGCCTGGCCCAAAATTGATCAATTTTAGCCATATGGTCATGGATTTTTCTTTGAGAACAGTTATGTTTTATTTTTTACTGATGTAGTCTTTTTTTACCTATTATAAATATTTTAAGACTTTCTATTCTTAGGGAGATTTTATATTTTTGTTGTTCTAAAACTTTTCCAATTTAATTTAACTTTACTATGTTAGCATACAACCTTATATCTATGAGGTTGGTAGTAATGTCCCTCTTTCTGATTTTAGTAATTTAAGGCTTTCAACTTTTTTTGTGTGTTCTTGGAGCTAAATATTTGTCAATTTTGTTTATCTTTTGGAAGAATGACCTTTAGTTTTTATTTCATCTCATTTTTGTTTTAACTGTCTCTGCTTTAATTTCATCTCTAATTCTTATTTTATTCTCTTTGCTTTGAATTGAGTTTACTCTCACTTTTCAAGTGTGATCAAAGATGGTTGCTGATTTGCGATCTTTCTTGGTTTTTTAATTGTAAGCAAGTTCAATTACAACTTTGCCTCTAAGCACTGCATTAGCTGCATCATATAAGCTCTAGTCAGTTATGTCTTTATTTTAATTTATCTCAAAGTATCATCCTAAGATTTGCTTTTGTTTCATTGTTTATACAGTAAAGTGTTGTTTAATTTCCACATATTTGTGAGTTTTCAAATTTTTAATATAACTATGTACCTTTACCCTATTGTAATCAGAACACATACTTTCAACCATGTGGCACTTGTTGAGGCATATAGGATGGTCTAACTTATGGGCTAAGCTGGGGAATGTCTCATGTGAGCTCAAGAAGAATGGGTATTCTGCTGTTGTTGAGTGGAGCATTATACACACACACACACACACACACACACACACACGCCTATTATATATATACACAAATACATACACACATATACACATACATAAATACATATATATTTGTTAGGTCTAGTTCATGTATAGTATATTCAAGTCTTCTATTGTTAATCTTTTGCATAGTTGCTGTATTCATTATTGAAAGTGAGGCACTTATGATTCTGATTCTGCTTGTAAAATTATCTATTTTTCCTGATAATTTTCTCAGCCTTTGTTCATTATAATGAAGCTTAAATTTTAGGTGAAAAGTAAGTCCATAATTATTATAATATTCAGATATGTTGGCATTGTTACCATAAAATATCACTTTTATTATTATTAATATTAACATTACTAAAATTAGTGTGTTGATATGGTATCTAGCAAATTCACCGAACTTGTTTATTAATTCTAACCGTGAAGAATTTAGGGTTTATATATACAAGATTAAGCCATCTGCAAACAGAGACAGTTTCACTTCCTTTCCTATTTGGATGCCTTCTATTTCTTTTTACTGTCTAATAGCTCTGGACAGGCTGTCTGGCATCGACCACAGGCTATCTTGCTGCATGATTCCATAGGCAAACTGGACCATGTCTGGGTCAGGTGGTGAGCAGGCCTCATACCTAGGTCTATAGTATTGGGCCTACAGCCTGACTCCACAGAAGCTTGTCTGGAGGTTGAGAATGTGATTATAGGTCTTCAGGCTAGGTCTGTGAAGACTTAACATGGGCCTGGATCCACAGGGCCAGCTTGGTTCTAGGGTAAACCTGAAGGCTAGGTCCACCAGGGTAAGCCTGCAGTCTGATGCTAGGGGAATTGGCCTGGAACCTAAGATCATGGAGACTGTCCTGGCTCTGAACAGGCCTGAAGTCTGTGTTCTCAAATGCTGTCCAGAAGGCTAGGCCTGCAGGGGCCAGCCTGGTGCCTGATGCCGTGGTGTCCAGAATGGAACTGGAGTGGGACTGGAAGCTGTGTCTTAGGCTGTTGGCCTGATACCTAAGGTTGTAGGTCTGGCTTGTTATTGGGGAAGGCATAAATAATAAGTCTATGGGGCCAGCATGCAGCCTGGGGCTATGGAAACTGGCTTGGCAATTAAATCAGGCCTGAAGGCTGGGTCTGTAAGTGTGGACTTGGTTACTAGGGCTGCAAGGACCAGCCTGATGCTCGGGCAGGCACAAACCTGAGCCTCAGGGCCTCACCTGGCATTGGGTTGAGCCTGAAGCTCAGTCCACAGCTATCAGCCTAAAGTCTGGGGCTATGAGGGCCTGAGAAGCAGTAGGATTTACTTGGGCTGACCTGCTATTGTGGCCCAAGACAACATTCAGTATTCACTTCATTCCAATTCCTCTATGAGGGTATCTTTCTCCATGTCGTGCCGCCTGGGGTTAGGAGAGGTGTGGTTTGGATAATACAAAAGTATTCTTTCCACCCTCTTGAATGCATCTTTTCTTAGTTCTGTGATAGACCCAAGTGCTCTAATCTCTCATCTGGCTTCCTTAGCTCTTGTGAAGATATTTTTGGTGCATGAATAGGTCCTCACATTGATGTTTTTTGCAAAGAGAAAACTGCTGAAAAGTTGTTCTATTTCACTGTCTTACTTACATCATTCCCATCTCAACCATTTTTAAATGTACAGTTCAGTAGTGTTATATACAGTGACATGTTGTCCAAACAATCTCCAGAGGGTTTAGTAACTTTATTTTGATTTTATAAAAAAAAAATCCACACTATTTTACATTTACAACCAGGGTGAATAAGGGCCCCAGTGTTCTTGTCCTTCTATTTTTCCATAATACCCATCCTAACATGTGTGAGGTGGCATCCCAACATGGCTTTGATTTGAGTTTCCATGATAATTAGTGATTTTGAAATCTATTCATGTGTTTATTGGCCATGTGGATACATTTTTGGAGAAATGTCTATTTAAACTTTTTGCCCATTTTTATTGTCTTTTTTTTTAATTATTGTGTTGTCTGCGTTCTTTAAATATTCTGAATAGTAACCCTTTATGATATATCTTATTTGCAAATGTTTTCTTCCTTTCCATATATTGCCTTTTGATTGCATATTTTAATGCAGAGTTGTTTTTTTAAATTTTGATGTAGTTCAATTTATCTGTTTTTACTTTCTTGCCTGTGCTTTTGGTATCATATCCAAGAAAATCACCCAATCTAATTTTATAGGTTTTTCCCTTTTCTTCTAAGCATTTAATAGTTTAGCTCTTAGATGTAGATATTCTATCCCTTTTAGTTAATTTTATATGTGGTGTATAGTAAAGGTCCAACTTCATTTTTTGCATATGCATATTCAGTTTTCCCAGTACCGTTAGTTGACAAGACTGTTACTTCCTCTTTGCATGGTCTTCTTTTTTCAAAAATAATTTGACCACATCTGAGAGGAATATACAAATTATTCTTAAATCCATATGAAAAAGGAAAAAGTATGCATTTATACACTATCTAATAATTATTTTTACTGGTACTCTGTGTGTGTTTGTGTGCAACTGTGAGTGTGTGTGTATGTTTGCATTTCCATCTGGGCATATTTGTTTTCAGCCTACAGAATAGCCTTTAGTATTTCCTATAAGTCAGGCCTACTAGAAATGAGATTTCTCAGTTTTTATTTATCCTAAAAAGGCTTTTTTTTTTTTCAAAGACTCTTTACTAACTTAGGTAGGTCTATAGCTTCAGAACTTCTTGCTTGTCTTTCCTTATGTGAAACATCTGACCTATGATTGAGCTGGTGGGAGAAGCTGGGATCAGTATCCCAAAATTCTTAGGGATGAAAATTGATGGCATCTTGCCCCTTCCAGCTCCCTCTGAGACTCAGTTAGCTTTGTTTGCATTGTGAAGAGAAAGAGAAAGAGCCCTGTCTTCTTATCGATTTTTGCTTGCTATAGAATTTCTGTCAGGATGAGCTGGTTGGGAAAGCTGGGGAAATGAAGCATGCTGTGGTTCAGATGCTACAGATTCTTTCTATTCTTACCAAAATGTAATCAATATTAGATAAATTTTTATTTAGTCATTGTATGCACTTAGAACAATTTTCAGAGATTTTAAATGGTTGTTTAAGTTTTGACCAGTTTGGCTTTTCTGGAAAATGGGTTTGCAGAGCTCCACATGTGGTCATCCTGGAATATGAACTCAGCCATATGCTTTAAAATAATAAAGGATGAAATTAATTTTCATTATGGCATTCCCAATAGGATAAGAGGATTGTGTCCCCAGTGAGAAAAATAAAAGAAAGTCCTTTATATGAAATACATTCAGTATTTAAGGAAAAAGATACTAAAGTACAGTGAATAATATATCTAGGAACATGGATAATCATCATAACAAGTTCAGGAATATAAAAATGTGTCAGTGTGGCTAGAGAAAAGGATAGATTTATAGAAAAATTCAGAATGCAGGTCATGCATAAGAATATAGACTTCATCCTGAAAGGGATTCATAGAAATCAATTTATATTTCAGAAAATAGCTAAACCTGCATCATTATTTAATATGTGAACTATACCAATGTGAGTATACTAATGTAGATAGCCTCATTTCAATCTGCACTGTATGATCTCTTCAGTAATGTTCAAGAATATGGAAGTATGTCTTGTCCCCCAGGCTCTTGTTCCTGCTTACCAAAGGCAGTAAGTCAAATAACACACTAATTCTATCAGAGTCTATTCACTTGAATTATCTTGATATATATTCTCAAAATATGTTCTGGTTCTGAGTGAGTCCTGTGGTGAGGAGTCAAATCTGATACTTTTCAAAGCTGACTTCTTTGATTACACACACACCAGTAAGTCATTCGAAGTGGAACAGTGTTTGCATCCTAAAATACTAAAATTGTAAATAATAACATGTGCTATTGGTAAAAGAGGATAAAAACACATGTAGGGTGGTGTGGCCAAAGATATCTTTACACAAAAGATATGTCTTGCTTGTCACAAAATCAAATGATTTAATCAAATAAGTAAATACATGGAAAGAGAAATACTTTTTAGACAAAGGGATATTATGGAGAAATATTTTGCAAGTGGAATTAAATATGAACCAAAATAAGATATATATAAAAAGTCACTAAAAGTGATCAACAGCAGACTTGATCAAGCAGAAGATTTAACCAGTGAACTTAAAGTCAGATCATGTATAACTTTCCAGTCAGAGAAGCAAAAAGTAAAAAAAAATTTTTTTTAAATAAAAATGAAAATGAATTTTAAAAGCCTATGGGACTTAAGGGGCACCATCAAGTTTATCAATATATGTATGATCAGAGTCTCAAAAAGAAGAGAGAGAGAAAAAGAAGCAAACATTTAAAAAATCATAGCTTAAAAATTGTCAAATCTGGAGAAGGAAATGAATATCTGAATTCCAAAGCACAAACTTCTCAAATAAGATAAATAAAAGTAGTGCAAACCAAAATGCATTACAATTAAATTGTCAAAAGTCAAAGAAAAATAAAAGAAGTAGAAAGTGAGCTGTCACATTTAAGGGAAATTTCATCAGAATATTAGTAGATTTCCCAAAAGAAACCTTGCAGAGCAGAAGGTGGTTGGATGATATTCAAAGTGTTGACAGAAAAACAAATGCTAGAAATGCTAAAGAAAGCCTTTTAACTTGAAATAAAAACACACAAGGCAGTAATATGAAAGTATAAACCTCACTGTTAAAGGTTAAATATGTAGATGAAACACTACTGTAATGGTGGTGTATAAATCACTTTTAATTCTGTTAAAGAATTTAAAAGATGAAAGTATAAAATTAACCATCTAAAATATGTTAACGCATACCCAATATAAAAACAAATAATTTGGCCAGGTGCGGTGGCTCATACCTGTAATTCCAGCACTTTGGGAGGCCAAGGTGGGCAGGTCATCTGAGGTCGGGAGTTCCAGGCCAACCTGACCAACATGGAGAAACCCCATCTCTCCTAAAAATACAAAATTACCAAGGTGTGGTGACACATGCCTGTAATCTCAGCTACTCAGAGGCTGAGGCAGGAGAATCGCTTGAACCTGGGAGGCAGAAGTTTGCGTGAGCTGAGATAGTGCCATTGCACTCTAGCCTGGGCAAAAGAGTGAAACTGCATCTCAAAAAAGAAAGAAAAAAAGAACCATAATTTGTGACATTAGCGACTATAAAGTGTGTTTGGAGAAGTAAAAGTTTAGAGTTTCTGTATGTGATTAAAGCTGTTATCATCTTAGAATAGATTGTTTTGAATATAGCATGTTTTATGAAAGCCCAATGGAAACCACAAAGACAATGCCTATATAAAATTCATAACAGAAAATGAATAAGGATTCAAAGGATGTCCCTACAAAAAAATCAACAAACCACAAAAGAAGATGGCAAGAGAGGAAAAGAGAGATAAAAGAGCTGCAAGACAGATATAAAACAAAAACACAGTAACAGTAGGTAGTCCTTCCTTATCAATAATTAAGAACAATCTGATCTGAATAACATTACCGTACACAATGCCTGTCACAGGGTTCAGTAAACTGCACTGTTCTGGACTGCCATGCCTATCTTTTCCTACTTTACATGTGCTAAGGAACCAAATTGAATCTCACTCATTTTTATATTTGCAAGACTGGAACAATGTCTAGTTTCAAAATTTTTTTCATCAATAAAAAAGAAGCTCCAATTTATTAAAATTACTGCTCTTAGATAAGAACTAATTGTGGCCATGATTGTGAAAGGAAAGGAAACAACTAAGCAACTTCATTTTCTCTGCTAAATTATCTGCTGAACTCTTTACAACTGTTGTATTATTTACTTCTTACAACAAATATGTGAGGTATATATCAAAGCATTTTTCTAAAGAATAATCAGAAAATTTATGGTAATTGCTCAATTTCACCTATAATTTTTTTTTGTGCTACATGTGTTAATCTTATAGTAGACTATTTGATGACTACACTACCAAAACTCTTTCCAGATCATATTGGAAAAATGATTTGAAATAAATGCTTTATTCATAGCGATGTCTCCTCTCTTGATTTTTGCCTCTTTTGTATTCTTGAGTTCATTCAGTCAACTCTTCTGGATAATTTTTCTCTAAAGATTTCACAGATGCAACCCCATGTCTTTTAATTTGCTATTACTAAGCTGGTTCAGACTCTTCATCTTTCTCCTGCACATCTTAGGTAATGCCTTTGCCTGACCTCCTTATGTGCAGCCTCATTGCCTCATTCCTTCTCTGTGCTTTTCCCAGATTGTCTCTTGTATAATGCAAATCATCAATAAGACCTCTAAATGGGTTTCATCTTTTAGATATTAGTACTGTTATCCTAAGGAAATATATTTTTTTCTGTATTAAACTGTGAACTCCTCGAAGGAAGGAAGAAATTTCTTTTTAAATGGTGGAGGTAGTAGTGATTATATGTGGGATCTGGAAGTGGATAAAATACATTTGTGGCAGACTGCAACTCCTCAGTTTCATACTAGTTAGGTGATCTTGAACAAGTGCCTAAACTTCTGTGCTCCTCCCTTTCTCCCACTATAAACAGAGACAATAATAGAACCTAATAAGATTTTTGTACTAATTAATGCAATTCACACATCGCTGTAGCAAAGTGTCTGACAAATAAGAGTTACATAGATATTAGCTATCATACTGTGACCTTGGACATTAGGAAAATAGTTCATGATACAATTGTGACTCATGGCTTCAGAATACAATAAGTATTTGATGAATAATAAATAGAGATATAATAGACTTCAAAATTGAAAAATGAGATAATAAGGTTTACTTCTTCAGGGTACAGGAGTACACAGTCATATTATTGTTTTATGATCATAGAAAAGTCATCTCCATTTACCTTCTTTCCCAGTTATTTTATGGGCACCTTTATTCTATGAGAATAAGTACAATTGGCTCAAATTAAGACTGTTAGAAATTGATTCTTGGGCCTTGAATTACTGCTTACTATTCAAGATCCTTATTCATAAAATGCATGATTTATTAAACATTTTTTCTTAAATGATTAAATATTTCTAATTTGCTTGCTAAACTTAAAACCAACAAATTCTTGATTTTCTCCGTGAAAAAGAATAAATAAAAACAAAAATAAAAATGTTAACAATTAACTAGTATCTCCTGGCATAGACAGTGAAAATATATCACAGTAGAAGAGGACCACATAAATCGTTAGGAATTCATGCTGACTTCTACTAAGTCTCAAAAATATGATAATTACTAGGCATTTAAAAAATCACGCGATTCTCATTGCATGATTGTTTTTGTTCCTGT
The DNA here is from genome assembly GCA_004027835.1 of Alouatta palliata. Classification (NCBI taxonomy): domain Eukaryota; kingdom Metazoa; phylum Chordata; class Mammalia; order Primates; family Atelidae; genus Alouatta; species Alouatta palliata. The sequence goes on from PVKV010007894.1 coordinate 16,391, forward strand.
TCCATAACTATTATCTCTCTGTTTTTTAGCAAGTAAATCAAACCTTTGAGGTTTGACTTTGTAATCATCCTCTCTAGAACTGTTTTGTTCATGTCCTGAAAATGGTACCTTTTAAAAGTGGTGCCTCCCACCTACTGAAGATAAAATGCAGCTAAACTCTCTGACCTTTGAAAGTATGGGCGTAATAGCCAGATCGAAGGACAGAAATCAAACAGGAGATGGATGAAATAAGCTCACTCTCTCCCTTTTTTTTTTTTTTTAATGACAAACGTTGATCTTTTTCTGTAGCCACCAATTCCCAGGAAAGTTTTTCTTGATTTCCAAGGTCATTAAGCAGCAGAATAGAGACAAAGTCAAACTAACTCTGTCTGCCATTTTGAGTAAAGATTTTTCCAGGAGTCTGACAGCTCAGTTCATGCCAGCTACCTTGGGAGAATCTCTCTCTTCTCTCTAGGAAGGGTGAGTGTTAAGCTGAATAAATATTTTGTTTTTTTCCAGAAGGTTTTCATATTTAGGATTACATTTTAGGAGATGGTTTACATTTAAGAGTCCCAGGATCGAATTAATGTTTTTAGATACCAGGTCTTTATTGGAGAAAAGAGAGGTCATGCAATGAGCAGAAGAGCCAGATTAATAACCATGTAGAGAAATATCTGTGTCTCCTACTCCATCCAGTTGATTTTATGTCTGCAGTGTCACTTTTGCAAAACATTTCTAACTCTCTTACATAAACAAATATACGTGAAGGATATTCTTGAGAGGTTCACAATTGTTCTTACAAAGAAGGAAATTATAAATGACTCTGTACCATACCCAAATCCTCTCCTCAGGGGACAATGTAGTAGTCAGGCTACCAGACTCAGGGTACAAGGAGTGGGTTGTGCAGTCCAGGTCTCCTGTGTGTATTGGAGGGAGGGCATGCTGTGTTGTACCAAGGTCAAACTACAGAAGTGATGCTAATGGGAAAAGGGAAATTGTTATGAGCTTTACAAGGTTTCACACGAAGCCAGATGGATGTCGGAGACCTGGAAAAGCTGAAATCCAAGGCTTCATAAGCATGAAGCCTTATGACTGCCTGTGTAGGTAAAGTAGCCAGATAAATACACACTCTAATAGTATTGATAAAAAATTATTCTGTACTTACCTAAAAATATCTCTTCACCTCTGTAAACTGCATTTTCTGAGAGGCACCTGTGATTTGCCATAGGCCCATAATTTAAAATGCAAAGGTCCTAGCTTATCCAATTCTTGTTCTTTCTTCCTCTTTATAAGCTCAAAATATAGAGAAATTATTTCTTTGAAAAAAAAATCACAAGATTTGGAGTAAAAAATGGATCTATCAAGTGCACTAGCTAATTGACATTGGGCAAATTAATTTCCCTCTACCAATATGTATAACATAGAGATCATACCATATTCTGTACAATAATATATCAAAAGCTACTATTGTACTAGTAGTACAAAAGCAGTGTTTGTAAGGTTCGGTGGACCTTTGAAGGAAAACAGCTATAATTGTGTGGCATAAGGCCTTTATTGGGTGAGCAAGAGAAGGTGTACTACAGTAGACAAAGTCAAGATAAATTGCGATTGTCAGAGAGAGACCAGGGTTATGCCAGGAGTGAGGGCAGAAGCTAGTTTCACAAAGAATACATTTCAACTTCCAAAGTCACATGCACTCTGCCCCATTTATTTTATTTTGATTTTGGACCACATGTGTCTCATACAGTGATCGTGAAGAACTGAGTTATGCCATCATTTGATTAACGTGGAGCTCCAGTCTTTGACATTATGGTGAGTAATTTCCGATATAATAGTCTTATAGTCTGACTTGAAAAAAATTGGAATCCATTTTCTGTTTCTGCACTTGCATTGAGAACGTCCATTAAGAGTTAAGTTATATATTGTTTTGGATATTTGACAATAAATTAGAAGATAAGAGTAAGGTACAGTTGTAGAAAAGAAAATAGTGAGTGTTATTAATAAAATAATTTCATTCTGTCATTCACTCACCCATATATCTTCCAAACACTAAACAACAAAATCCTTAGATTTACCTTGCCTGATGAAACAGTTCAATGAAAGTTCAGCTATGATTATACTATACTAAATTATTTAAGACTGGGAAATTTTGTGACATGAAACTATCTTAACATTAGAGGAAGAAATAAAGTACAACCAGTTCTCTTTCTTAATGAGTTTATTTATAATAAATCTTGGAAGCTTCATTTCAGTTATTTCTTAATTAAGAATAAACAAGCATATTTTTCTAAGGCATATTATGTAAATTGTTCAGTATCTTCCAAAGACATTGAACATTTCAAGATATCTGAACAAGGAATGTTTAGATACTGATAGTAATCATTCAAGACTCGTGAGAATATGTGTAGTATCCAGCAGTCCTGTTTGGCACTGGGGCTTAGAAAATAGGATACAATTCACTGAAGAGTTACTGATAAGAAAGAAAGGTTGTGCCAAAGTAAAACTGTAAAAAGTATTTTTAAAATATAAAATCTGCATATAACAGAAAATAAGTGGAGGAGGAAATGTCTGTGTTAGTGTTGGAAGATAAGATGTAAATAGAACTTTGTCACACAAGGAATGAGAGTAGAAAGAGAAATTTCAGGGAGTGTGGAGACTGATGGGGCAGACAGCACAGAGTGTGGCAACAGGCTGGGTTAATTCTTGTTAATGAATGGATTGTCTATGCATTCTCAATACTTGATAATTTTGTTAATACTTTTCAAGAGTCCATGTAAGACTTTTATAAATAGTCTGTTAAATTATGCAATGTATAACTACATCATCAAATAATATCATGACAATGAATTCAAATTATCAGATATTGAAGAGTTGAATACAAATTAAGCAGCTCCTATAATTGGTATTATATACACAATTATTACAATCACAAGTCACTGGAAAAGCTTCATGAAATAAGAATGCACAAGGCTAAGGTCTAATTATCCATTTAAAATATGGTGAATATGCTGACTACCAGTCCTTCTTGAAGGTTGATTCTGCTGGGCTCACTGTGTGGAGAGACAGATAACAGAAATAGAAAAAATAATAGTAATGTCTATTCAGGTAGTCATGAGGTAAACTGCTTCCGGAAAAATATTCACATTGGTCTGGACTCCATTTTAATAGAGACAGAAATTGGTATGCCTCACAAACCTTCTACAGAATGACAGAACTCTAGGCACATTCGTCTTTGTATATCTGCAGTGTTTGTAGATGTTATATTGTGTCTGTTTAGTGAGAAGGCATGTCCGCCCATCTCTTCTTTGTCATAGAGGGTTTTCCAATCTTTTGTGCACTTTAGTAATCTCATTTCAGTATCTTATTATTTATTATAAAAGATGGTTTTTATGGTTACTATTTTGATTTCCATTTAAGATTTTGAAACTTTTACAGTGTTATGGGTTCTGCTATAGACACACAGAACTATATATGGGCCAACTCTATCATTAATATAATTTCTGGAAATCTGCATGTTAGGGAAGAACAAAAAGATTTGAGAATGTCACTGTATGATTTTTAGGTGTCTTTGTAGGCAGAACCTCTGAAAAGGAGGATTTCTTTATTTCCTCCCACTGTATCACACCTTTGCCCCTCATTATGTTAATATCTTTTTGGATGAGGATAGTGCCAAGTATTCTTGATATATCATAATAAAATTATTTTTAATGCCAAATAAAATATCTCCTTTGAAACCTTGATGCAATAAATAGTTTATTGTTTAAGTAGTTTCTGCAACTATTTGTAGATAGCATGAAACAGTACTCTTTTATCTTTAGTAAGCAAGAAGGTGAACAGGTGCACTGGAACTAGCTTCAGTTTCACTCAGCCCTGACCTGGTGCTCTAGGACATTTAAGTGATGTATGAAAGTCAGAGATTAATTACTGGTGGAAGACCAGACATCAAAATTTATTGCACCAGACTGAGAAATCACAAAAAATAGCTTCTCATAGATCTTCAGTTATATTCATTAAATACTAATATATTATTTAAACTCATTGAGCGTAATCCTACTTACAATTTTAACTGTGTTGATGAAGTTTTTTTTTTATTTCCTAATACCTAAATATTAAGGACTTCTGTCATAAGTTTTAGACAGTAATGCCCATGTCCTCAGTTGTAGGTGGTAAGAGATCCTGTATGAGACATTGAATAGGACCATAGTCATTCAAAAATGATAATTCATTACCAAAATATTCACCTACAAACACATTACCCAACACCAGACTCAAATAGCTTTAGAGTAAATTATATAAACCTTTAATTTCTATCTTAGTTAGATAATTATTCCAGAGACCTGGGTGAAATGAATTAAAATTCCAAATTAATTTTATGAAAGACTATAATTTTACATAAGAGTTATACAACACACAAAAAAACTAAAATTATAGGTTAGCTATGTTTGCCAAGTTGTAAGAATTTGTAAACTATATCCTGAGTAATGTCACAGTAACCCATGCAAGATGAAACCTTATGCTGATGACAATTACAAGTGTAGTGCAAGATGGAACAGCTAGAACATGTTGGAGAGTAATCATAAGCAGGTGGGAATAAGAGAGTGTTCATCATTGAAAGTCAGGGACTACACTGGTTAAGATCTATATTTTCTTTTTCTCCTGAGGTCATTGCCTTGTTTAATATCAGTGACTAAACTTCCAATTGCAGAAGTTAGAAAAAGAAGAACACATTAAGCCCCCAAAAGGTAAATGAATAAAATAAGACTAAAAACAGAAATCAATGTAATAAGCAAGAAAACTTAGAGTATGTCAACAATAGCAAAAATGGCTCATTAAGTAAAAATTAACCCCTGATAAGATTGAAAAAAGCCCTAGAATGAAAAAGGGGTGTGTGTGTGTGTGTGTGTGTGTGTGTGTGTGTTTGTGAGAGGGATAGTGCGCAAATTGCTAACAGCAGGAATGAAATGAAGAGACAAGCAGCATCACAATTGCTAAGCTCAGTAAAGGCAATAAGGGATTGTTACTAACAACTCAATAGCAATACAATTCACAACTAAGCAAAACAGAAAAATTTATTCAAAAGCACAATATACTAAAACAAGAAAATAATTTAAAATTATCTGTCAATAAACTTAACTGGTAACTAAAACTTAGAGAAAACTCCACACTCAGATGGCTCACTGGTTAATTCTGCCAAACATTGACAGAATTCACTGGTTAATTCTGAAATAGGAATTTGTGCACTCGAGGAAAGGAGAACACTGGTTAATTCTGTCAAACACAATAATATCAATATTTACAACAATTGTTACACACATATAAAAGAAAACAATCTAATTTGTTTTAGTTTAAATAACACTAATACCAAAGCTTGAGGGAAAATTGCAAGAAATAATTATGAGTGAAAAAATTAATTCCCCCTATATATAGAAAGAATAAATACATAATGACCAAGTAAGGCCTGTCCCAGGAACACCTGATGATTACGAATTCCAAAATCAAACAAACTAATTCATCATATTAAGATATTAAAGAAGAACGTTGATATACTTATTTTAATAGATAAATAAAATGTATCGGATGAATATAACATATATCTCTTATTCTTAAAAATATTAACAAAAAAAATAGAAGCAAACGTTCTCAGTTAAATTAAAAAGAAAAACATGAAAAACTTAGAGCTAACATGATACTTAGTAGTAAAAAACTGAATGACTTCTCCATATGACCGAGGACAAGGCAATTTTGTCCTCTCAGGGCACATTTTCAACTATGTACTAGAGTACTGGCCATTCTGTTAAGATAAGAAGAAGAAATAAATAATGTAAATGTTGGAAATGAAGTTATAAAACAATTATTATTTGAGGGAAACATGTTTGTGTACATAAAACAATCATAAGAGGAGGTGGAGTAAGAAAACCAAATGGAACTCAGCGGTGATGATTTTCCCTTCCTGCAGGAACACCAAATTGAACAGCTCTCCACACAATAATGCACCTTCATAAGAACTAAAAATCAGGCGATGATTATAGTAGCAGGTTTTAACATCGTAGTAAGAAAAGAGGCACTGAAGAAGGCAGGAAACATGGTCTTGAATTGCCCTGCCAGCAGCCACGTGGGACAAGGAATCTCTGCCCTTGAGGGAAGGAGAACATGATGGCTGTGAAACTTTGCATTGGAACTGAATGCTGCCCTGTAAGCAAAAAACAACACAGGGCAGAATTCCACTGGTGCCCGTGGAGGAAGCATCTAGACAAGGCCTAGCCAGAGGGGAATGGTTCACCCCAGCAGTAGGAAGCTGAGTTCTCGCTAGCCCCACTACCACAGGCTAAAGTGCTCTGGTGTTCTAAATAAACTAGAAAGGCAATCTAGCCCACAAGGACTGCAATTTCCGGTCAAGACCTGGTACTGTGCTGGGCTCAAAGCCAGTAGACTTCGGGTGCATGCAGTCTAGTGAGACAACATCTGTGCCAGCCAATGGGGCACTTGTGTCACACCTTCCCCAATCCCAGGCAGTACAACTCACCCCTCCAGGAGAGACTTCTTTCTTCTGGTTGGGGAGAGTGGAAACTAAAGAAGACTTTACCTTGCAACTTGGATTACAGTTCAGGTACAGTACGTCAGGGTATCAGTAGAATGGGTACCAGGCAGAATCCCAAGGCACCCATTCCAGGGTGCACCTCCTGGATGGTATTTCTAGATACACCCTAGATCAGAAGGGAAACCACTGAGTGAAGGGAAGGCTTCATTCTGAGAATCAATCACTTGTTGACTAAAGAGTCCTTAGACCTTGAATAAAGTTCAACAGTAGCCAGGCATTACTTGCTGAGGGCCTTGGATAAGTCCCAGTTCTGTGCTGGCTCCAGATGTGACCAAGCACATTCATAGCTGTAATGACCATGGAAAGAAACTGCTGTTTAAGAAAAGGAGAATGAAGAGTAAATGGGACTTAGTTTTGCATCTTGGGTGCTATTTCAGCTCCACAGGGGTAAAGGACCAAGTGGCCTCCTGGGGTCACCGATTTCATCCCTTGGCTACTGGATGGCATTTCTGGACCTCCCCAGGCCAGAATGGAGCCCACTCTCCTGAAAAGAGAGTCCCAGGTCAGGCAACATTCTCCACAAGCTCACCGAAGAGCTCCTGGTCCCTGGGCCTTGAGTGAACATCAGTAATAGCCAAGCACTATTTCTCACTGTGGGTCTCAGGTGCTATTGGTCATGGTTAGAGCCTCCAATTCTTGAGGAAAGGAGGAAGAGTGGGAAGGATGTTGTCTTGTGTGTACAGGATCAGCCACAGGGTACCAAATAGATTCCTAAGGTTCCTGACTCCAATCCCTGGCTCCCAGGTGGCATTTCTGGACCAACATGAGTCAAGAGACAGCTTGCCACCCTGAAAATAAAGACATAACTCTAGGTGGATTCACCACCTGCTGAATGAAGAACGTTTGAGTTTTGAGTGAACATCGGCAGTAGCCGGGCAGTAGTAGCTATCGGCTTCAGTGAGACTTAGTGTTGAGCTGGCTTTGGGTCTGGCCCAGTGCAGTCCCAGTGGTGGTGGTTACAGTGGTCTTTGTGTCACTCCTCCCTCAGCCACCAGGCAATTCACTATGGAGAGACTGTCATTCTAGGGAAAAGTAAGGAAAGAGAACAGGAATCACTGCCTGGTAATGCAGACAAATCTTCTGGATCTTATCCAAGACCACAAAGGTGGAATCTCTACAAGATGGCAAGAACCACAGTGCCACTGGGCTTGGGTTGCCCCTGAGGCAGATATGGCTGCAGTCACTAAAGACTTAGATCACAACACCCAATTCCTCTTTAAATTATTGGGAAGTCTTCATAAGGAGGATGTTTACAAAAAAGAGAATACTGTGAAGACTACAATATACCTAACTCTTCAATGCCCAAACATCAACAAACATTCAGAAGCATTACGGCCATCCAGGAAAACATGACCTCACCAAACAGACTAAATAAGATGCAAGTAAATAATTCAGAAGTGACAAAGATATGTGACCTTTCAGAGATATAATTCAAAATAGTTGTTCTGAAGAAACTCAGTGAAATTCAAGATAATTTCCCAGAAGAGAAGAAATTCAGACTCCTATCAGATATATCCAAAAAAGAGATTAAAATAATTTTTAAAAATCAAGCAGAAATTTTACAGCTGAAAAATTCTCTATCCATTCTCTCTCGCATCAGAGTCTCATAATAGCAGAATTAACTAAGCATGAGAAAGTATTGGTGAGCTTGAAGACAGGCTATTTGAAAATCGTTAGAGAAGACAAAGCAGAAAAGAATGAAAAGAAATGAAATATTCCTATAAGATCTAAGAAATATCCTCAAAGGGGCAAATCTGAGTTATTGATCTGAAAGAGGAGGTAAAGAGAAAGACCAGGGTACTAAATATGTACAAAAAGATAATATCAGAGAACTCCAAATCTAGAGAAAGATAGCAGTATTCAAGCAAACGAAAATTATAGAACATCAAGAAGATTTAATGCCAGTAAGCCTACTTCAAGACATTTAATAATCAAACTCTAGAAGGTCAAGGATAAAGAAAAGATCCTAAAAGCTTAAAAAATAAATAACATATGAATGAGTTTCAATATGTCTGGCAGGAGACTTCTCACTGTAAACCCTACTGGCCAAGAGAGAGTTCTGTACGATATTTAAAGTGCTGATGGAAAAAAAGTAAAATGAAATAAATAAAATAAAAACCTTTTATCCTAGGATAGTGTATACATGAAAAATAAACTTAAAACATGAAGGAGAAATAAGACTTTTCCAGAAAAACAAAAATTGATGGATTTTATCATTACCAGGTCTGTCCTACAAGAAATGCTAAAGGGAGTTACTCAGTTGAAAGCAAAGAATGGTGACAAGCGACAAGAAATAATCTGTTAAAAATCTCACTAGTAATTGTAAGTACACAAATAGACAGAAAATATAACATTGTATTTGTGGTGTGTAAGCTCCTCATATCTTGGGTAGAAAGATTAAAACATGAAACTTTAAAAATAATAAAAACAGCTCTTCAAGACATAGCAATAATAAGATATGTAGAAACAACAGAAAGTTGAAAAGCAAAGGGAAAAAGTTGAAATGTATAGTTTTTAATAGTTGTCTCTCTGCTTGTTCATTTGTTTTTTAAAATTTATTTATGCCATCAATGATAAGTTGTTATCGCTTTAAAAAATGGCATGTAAGTTGCAATTTGAAAGCCCATGGTAACCTCAAATCAAAAAACCTACAACAGATATTTAAAAAATGAAAAATAAGAAATTAAAACATACTTCTATAGAAAATCGCCTTCAAAAAGGAGACAAGAAGGAAAAAAGAAATAACAAGCCACAAAACAACCAGAAAACAAATAACAAACTGGGAGGAACAAGTTCTTATTCATCAGTAATAACATTGAATGTACATGGATTAAGCTCTTTAACCGAAAGAGAGAGTGGCTGGTTGGATTAAAAAAAAAAGAGCGCAATGATCTATTGTTTATAAGAAACTCACTTTACCAGTAAAGACACACATAGATTGAAAAAGAGATAGAAAAAGATATTACATGTTAACGGACACCAAAAGAGATCAGGCATACCTACACTTAACAGCAAACAAAATAGATTTCAAGATGAAAAAGATAAAAGTCTGGGCACAGTGGCTCACGCCTGTAATCCCAGCACTATGAAAGGCTGAGGTGGGTGAATCATAAGGTCAGGAGTTCGAGACCAGCCTGGCCAACATTGTGAAATTCCATCTCTACTAAAAATACAAAACTTAGCTGGGCATGGTGGCGGGCACCTGTAATGCTAGCTACTTGGGAGGCTGAGGCAAGAGAATCATTTGAACTCGGGAGATGGAGGTTGCAGTGAGCCAAGACCATGCCATTGCACTCCGGCCTGGGTGACAGGTCGAAACTTCATCTCACACACACACACACACACACACACACAAAAGATAAAAGCACAAAGAAGGTTATTATATAATGATAAAGAGGTCAATTCAGCAGGAGGATATATGCACCCAACAATAAAGCACCCAGATATATCAAGCAAATATTATTAGAGCTACAGAGAGAGATTAACCTGAATGGATTAATAGTGGGAGACTTCAACCCCTTTCAGCATTGGAGAGATAATTCAGACAGAAAATTAACATAGAAAAATTGAAATTAATCTACACTATACACCAAGTGACTATAATAGATATTCACAGAACATATCATCCAAAGGCTGCAAAGTAGATATTCTTTTCCTCAGCACATAAAAATTCTCAAGGATAGTCTATATTTTAAGCCACAAAACAATCTTAAAACACTAAAAACATTTTTGAAATAATAGCAAGTATCTTCTCCAACCACAATAAAATAAAATTAGAAATTGACAAAAGAACATTGGAAGCTATACAAATAGATGGAAATTAAACAATATACATCCGAATGACCAGTGAGTCAACAGAGAAATCAAGAAGGAATATAATTTCTTCTAATAAATAAAAATGAAAACACTATATACCAAAACCTATGCAATACAGAAAAAGCAGTAATAAGAGGAAAGATTATAGCAATAAAAATCTATAACAAAACGTCAAAAATCTTCAAATAAGCAATTTAGTAATACATTTAAAAGAACTAGAAAAGCAAGAGTAAAAAAGCTCAAAATTCAGAGAAAACATAAAAATCAGAGCAGACATAAATATAATTGAAATAAAAATACAAAAGATCAATGTAATGAAATGTGTTTTTTTTTAAAAAAATAAAAGATAAAATTGAGAAATCCTTATTCACATTACGGAAAACTAAGAGAATAACCAAATAAATAAAATCAGAGAATAAACGGAGACATCATAACTGATAATGCAGAAATTCAAAGGATCATTAGACACTACTGTGAGCAACTATATGCCAATAAGTTGTAAAATAGAAGAAAAGGATGAATTCCTAGACTCAGCCTATGAAGAGTAAACTATGAAGAAACCCAAAATATGAATTCACCAATAAAAAGTAATGAGAATGAAGCCATAAGAAAGTCTTCTAGCAAAGAAAAGCCCAGGACCAGATGGCTTCACTGCTGAATTATACAAATATTTAAAGAAGAACTAATACCAATCTTACTCAAACTATTTCAAAAAGTAGAAGAGGAAGGAGTACTTCCAAATTAATTCTGAGGCCAGATTTACCCTCACACAAAAAAACAAAGATGCATCAAAAATGAAAACTACAGTTCAATCAAACTGAATTCAACAACAAATTAAAAGTATCATTTAGCAAGACCATGTGGGATTTCAAGGATGATTAAACATATACAAATTAATCAATGTGATATACATTTTAACAGAATGAAGGACAAAAATCAAATGATCATTTCAATTAATGCTGAAAACACATTTGATAAAGTTAAACATTTCTTCTTGGTGAACAACACTAAAAAAATAGATATAGAAAGAATATACCTCAACACGGTAAAAGCCACATACAACAGACCCGTAGCTAGTATCTTATGGAACAAGAAATATTTAAAGTCTTTCGTCTTAGATCTGGAATACCAGAAGTATGCCCATTTTCACCACCGTATCTAACATAGCACTACAAGTTCTAAGTAGAGGAATTAGACAAGAGAAAGAAAAATGGCATCCTAATTGGATTGGAAGAAATCAAAATTATCCTTGTTTGCAAGTAACATAGTTTTATATTTGGAAAATCTTAAAGATACTATTAAAATACTATTAGAACTGATAAACAAATTCAGTAAAGTTGTGGATTCAAAATCAGCATACAAACATCAGTAACGTGTCTATATGACGACAGCATACAATCTGAAAAAGAAATCAATAATGTAATCTCACTTACAATAGCTATAAATAAATACAATACCTAGGAATAAACTTAACCAAAGAAGTGAAACATCTCTGTAATGAAAACTATAAAACATTGATGAAAAAATTGAGGAAGACACAAAATATTGAAAGATATTTCATGTTCTTGAAGTAACAACATTCATATCAAAATACCAATGACATTATTTACAGAAATAGAAACAATATCTTAGAATTTATATCAAACCGTGAAAGACCCAAAATAGCCAAAACTATCCTGAGCAGAAAGAACAAAACGGAAGGAATTGTATTACCTGATTTCAAATTATACTACAGGATTATAGTTACTAAAACAGCATGTTAATTGCATAAAAATAGTCACATAGAACAACAGAACAGAATGGAGAACCCAGAAAAAAAGTTCAGCCTCCTACAGAGAACTCATTCCTGACAAAGGTGTCATACACTGGGTAAAAGACAGTCTCTTCAATAAATGGTGCTGAGAAAATCGGATATTTATATGCAGAATATGCAGAAGCCTGAAACTAGATCCATATCTCTCACTATATACAAACACCAAATCAAAATAAATTAAATAGTTAAATGTAAAACTTCAAACTAGACAACTACTACAAGAAAACATAGGAGAAACTCTCTAGGACATTAGTCTGGGTAAAGATTTCTTGGCCCCAAATCACAGGCAACCAAAGCAAAAACGGAAAAAAAAAAAAAAAAAAAAAAAAAAAGCTATTACATCAAGTTAAAACACTTTTACAAGGTAAAGTAAACAATCAACAAAGTGAAGAAACAACCCACAGGATGGGAGGAAATACTTGCTAAGTATCCATTTGACAAGGGATTAATAACAAGACTGGATACTGTGTTCCCTATTTGGGTGATGTGCTCAATAGAAGCCAAAACCCTAGCATTACACAATATACTCTTGCAACAAACCTGTACATGTAGCCTCTGAATCTTGCTTGTTACTTTTAAAAATAAAATATTTCACAATTATATTGCATATAATAACAATCCTGTTACTGTAAAGGAACAGGCAAATAGATTATTGGAAAAAAACCAAGAACCAGAAAGAGGATATCGTAGATGTCACTGATATTTTACAAATGTGGCCAATAAAAAGAAATAATTTCATCAAATGGTTCTGAAACAACTGCATATTTGTAAGAAAAAAATAATCTTTACCCCTGTTTCCTCCTATGCATTAAAACTAGTCGAGGAAGGATAATATACATAAATATTAAAGCTTTAAATGTAAACCCTTTAGGTAAAGCCTAGGAGTAGACCGTCATGACCCTACAGTGTACAATGATAAATAAGACACAAATAATCTTAATGAAATAAGAGGAAAAAAGACGAATTTTACTTTATCAACAGTAAATGCATCTGCTCATCAAAAGACACATTAAGAATCCAGAAAACCAAACCACAGACTGGGGAAAATATATTCAATGCATTTATATAATAAAAGGCATATGTAAGGTCTGTAGAATTTCCGCTAACTTGTATATACAATATATAAAATAAATGAACACATGATTTGGAAAACAGTCTAATATTTAAAATGAGCAAAGTTTTAACAGACATTTCATAATAGAAGAAATGTGAATGACTATTATGCCCATGAAAAGTGCTTGATATCATTAAGCATCAGGGAAATTCATATTAAAATCATAAAGAAACCCAATTTCACACTCACTAGGATGGTTATAACTTAAAAGACTGACAGTAGGAAGTGTTTATGAGACTGTGGAGCAAGGAATACTGCTATATATTTCTGGTTTGAAAATTTTTGCAACCACCTCTGAAATTACATATAAAGTTAAATATGCTCCTACAAAATGGCATGGCAATTGCATTCTTATGTATACACGTAAGATTATTGAAAGCGTAGATCCACCAAAAGATTAGTATAAGAATATCCAGAATATTGGCACAGAAGAGTGGCTTTCCCTCTGTTTTATTTTTATAATATTAGCCAAAAAACAAAAATAGCTCAAATGTCCATCAACTGGTAAATGCATAAACATACTGTGATGTAACCGTACAACAGAAAAATACTGAGCAGTGGAAAAAATTAACTACTAATGTAAACTACACAGATGAACGTCAAAATTATAATGTTGATATAGAAAGTTTATAATGTATGATTCAATTTACATGAAATTCTACAACAGGAAGAACGAATTTACAGCAATGAAAAGCAGAGCTTTAGTTGCATGGAGGGAGGTGGATAAATTGGCAAGAGGCATGAGAGAGCTTTCTGGTATGATGGAAGTAAGTGCTTCATACCCAAATTGGGATGGTGGTAAAACTGTGTAAACATATGCCAAAATATGTCAGACAGTGCACTGTGGAAAAATTAAACAAACGAAAGGTAACAACCTACTTGAGATCAATTCTGAACTACAAATATGTTTACATATAATTATCAGGATAAATTAGAACCAAATTATTGAAAATAATAAAACTACATCTTGTAGGACATGTGATACATAAAAATTAGCAGTGTTCTATCAATAGTCATTTAAAAATTGACATGACATAGTTACACATCAAGCAGAGTTCATTAAGATAGGGTCACAATGATATATAGAAAATAGCCCCAAAATAGATCTTCCCATACAGAACACATTGCATGCGTCAGAAGAGGCATTTAGAAATCATGGTGAAAGCAGAAAGAATGGGTTATTCAAATAAGTAATGTTGGATTATTCCACTATTCACAGGGGTGCGTTTAACATGGGTTTTCACCTTTTGCTCTGCACAATAGTAAAATACATGTTGATAAAAGAAGTATATATGAGTACCTGAATTTTTAAAAATTAGAAGGAAAAATTAGGAATATCCTTTAATGACCCAAAGGCTGATGCAGTAAGCACTACACGTGTATTAACTCGAGTTGAAATTAACTTTGACCAAGAATCCCCTTCCCTTTGTAAAAGCTGTCACTAAGGAAGGTACCAATTGAGTCAATAGAAATTGGGAAATTCTGGGTGCTCCCTGGCCTTCATAGAAACTTAGACTGAAGTAAAATATGACTTAAGAAATTCTAAGGATTGATAGGATTGAGAAAATTCCAATTATAGCATGTAGGGTGGCACCACATAATATAGAGTTATGTATTAGCACTTATGATTACAGGTATTTGAATACGAGAACTCTCCAAGATAGAGTGGTGATTTGTGGAATCATATTTCCTACTTTTTGCTTTTATTTTTTTCTTTGGGTAAGGTGGTATCATTCAATATTTCTGCTTGCCAATTTAACCATGAAAGAGAAGGATAATTTTATGATAAGTTGGGGGCATAGCTGGGTAGCCAACGTGCCTCACTAAACTTTATTACCATGAGAAATATTGGTGAACAGCAACAATGATCTGTATGCCAACAGATATAAATCAGACAGTTCTATACCCAATTCCGTATTTCCATTTGAACTTGACAAACTGCAAGTTCTGACATCACTGCTGTTTTCATTTCAAGGCAGTGCCTACTACTCATTTAATTTTTTTTTTTTTTTCCTGGCTCCTTAAGACATTGAGTCTGGGATACCAAGCAAGCTCTTTTTCTCTGACCTGTTTCTCCTAGCCCAAAGAAAAGTGATGGATGTGGATTGCTTGCTTTTGAGAGGTAGTATACGTGTAGAGCAGAGATAAAGGCCCCACCTCTGAAACAAGACTCTATAAAATGAAATTCAGACTCTATCTCTTACTAGTTGTGTGAACCATGGAAAATGCCTCAGCTGCTCTGTTCCTTGGTTCACTCATCTGTGAAACGAGCATGCAATCCTACCTTTTTTTGGGATTAAAATAAACAGTATCTGAATAGTAATAACAACAGTACTTGATACAGAATATATATTCCTTAACCGTTACTTCTCTGTTAAAAAAAAAAAAAAAAGCCCGTTTACTTTGCATTATTGGAGAATGTAGGATGTTTTGCATTTGGTTTGATTTTATACCTGTATTAATACCCATTGTTGCAATACCTTCACATGATTTCCCTGACATATTGAGGCTGTTTCTATAAATTTGATATTAAATTCATTAACTCATTGATTTAGAATTCATTTTATAATGATCTGTGCACAGACAGCTTCCCTCACAACACTGTTACCGTTAAGGTTGCAAATTATTTCATTTCAATGCCTGTAGTGACCAACACAGTGATTGCCATGTTCACTGTTTACAAATGAAGGGATGGGTGTCAGGGGAAGAGGCCAAGGGACTTAAAGCACTTTAGAGTCTGGAAATACCTTACATTAAGTGTTGTGAAAACCAAAAAGGTCATCAGACATTTCCAAATGCCCCCTACGACTTTTTTAAGGCTTCCAGGTTGAAAAACAGCTAACTCAGATGGAATTTCTTCAGTCGAGGTGATATGACTTGAATTTGTGTCGCCATCCAATCTCATGTCAAATTGTAATCCCAAGTGTTGGAGGAGGGGCCTGCTGGGAGGTGATTGGATCACAAGAGTGGATTTCCCCTTAGCTCTTTTCCTGATAGAAACTGGGTTGTTTAAAAGCGTGTGACGCCTCCCGCTTTGCTCTCTACCTCCTGCTCCAAGCACATGAGACATGCCATGTAGGATGAGCAGTGAACAGGATTATTGCCTTCCCTAATGAACTTTTGTCATTGGATAAAAGGCACCCACATATTTTTTCCAAAAACAAAGCATTCCTTTTATGAAAGGTGCAAATATACAATGTGTTACTAAAATATCTAAATAAGATCCTGGAAAGTATAAAATGTTGAAGGTGATCTTTAAAAACACTGTAAAATTGATCAGCTGGTTGTAAAAAGGTTGTAACAAAAATAAAAATAGAATAATAATCTCTGGTGTGTTTGTAACTTGTAAAATAACCAAAGAGATCAACTTAACTGACCATTTTGTTTAATTACTTAAAATGTATTAGATATCAAATATCATAGATAAGTGAAATCATATATTATAGATTTTTAAAATTTAAATTATGCCTTACTTTTATTCAGCACTTTGTTATCTTCACTTTGTGTGTCTATGTGCTGCCCTTTGTCCCCACAACAAACAACAATCTGGCTAAGTCATAAGAGAGGCAGTGTTTATTTCATTCTCTAAAAGATCAAGAAGGACAAAAGACATTCATTTAAATTACAGAGTCATGCAGAAGATCAAGCCTTAATATTTAAGCTTTCTGCCGCAGAAAGAGGGAAGGAGGAGAAAAGGGATGGAAGAAGCTAGGGAGGTTTATATATTCATTGGAAAAGATAAAACAAAATTTTCTATATTCATAATTGATTTTATTTTCATAATAGAAATCCCAAAATTGTCTGTAGATAAATTTCTAGAAATAATAGTTTAGCAAGTTAAGAGGTTATAAATTATATTATTCATATCTTTATTTTTATTTATTTTTGTCTTCTTGATCTAATGAACTTAAATGTATTTTGTATTGAAGTGATATTTATCTAATTATAAAATTGCAGTTGGAATTTGATATTTCTGTTTCTCCTCATAGTTCTTTAGTTGTTAGTTGGTATTTAGTAAAGTAATAAAGTTAGACACAATCTATGTTTCTGACTATAACTTGTTGATGCCCTTTAGAATTTGAAATATATAACATTATTCTTTCCCCTTATGTTATCACATATTAAATGTTATCACTCCTTTCATTATTTTCACAATTGTCTGACATTTCTTTATTCCCTTCATTTGTCATCCATATTTCAAATCTCGTGTGTGTTTGTGCTTGCCTGCATTTTGTGAACAACTATTGCTATATTATTTTCCTTTTCATTCCTAATATTTTTTTTTTCTTTCTCTGCTTTCCTATACATAGCGAGAATTCTCTTTTGCTGGTTACAATAATAATTCTATTTTGCGCTCTTTTTGTGATTACCTCTATTCTACTAATCAAACCCTACTCATATCCTGTATTGGTCTGTTCTCACACTGCTATAAAGAACTACCTGACACTGGGTAATTCATGAAGAAAATAGGCTTAATTGACTCACACTTCTGCAGGCTGTATGGGAAGTATGGCAGGGAGCCGCAGTAAATTTGCAGACACGGCAGAAAGCAAAGGGAAAGCAAGCATGTCTCGCCATGGCAGAGCAGGAGACAGAACAAAGGAGGAATTACTACACATTTCCAAACAACCAGATTTCATGAGATCTCACTGGAACGGCAAGGGGGAAATACACGCCCATTCTCCAATCAGCTCCCACCAGGTCCCTTGCCAACATTAAGGATTACAGTTCAACATGAGATTTGGGTGGGGACAAAGAGCAAAATCATATTGTATCCATTTTCTCTATCAAACTAAATGCAGCAACGGTTTTATCTTCTTAAGAGGACAAGTATCTTATTCTTTGACCACTCTCTTAATCCCTGCCTTGCTAGTATAATCTACAATTTTAGTTTAGGATTGTCAAAAACATTTTTTTTTTCTTATTTTGCTATTTTGCAAACTTATAGAGTTTTTCATTCACCTTTACTTACCATTTATTTATCTTGACATTTATTCCTGGTTATTTTTTTCAATGGAATGGAGCTATTGCTTTAGGAAATGTTCAGGATATAAATTTGTGCTTTAAGTTTCTGAGGCCCTATGTCATAGCACATTGTTGCACTCTCAAAAATATTATTGAAGGGTTATGTTTTAAGCAGTAAAAAAGTAAATTTTAGTTTCGTATTTAGTTAATTAAGGAAGTTTTTATTTTTTAAACATTTTACTTTAATTAAAATAAGAACTTTAGTTAAGTTCTGGGATACATATACAGAACGTGTTATGCAGGTATACATTTGCCAGGGTGGTTTGCTGCATCTATCAACCCATCATGCATTAGGTGTTTGTCCTAATGCTCTCCCTCCTCTTGTCCCCCACCCCCCAGCAGGCCCGTGTTTGATGTTCCCCTCTCTGTGTTCACTTATGAGTGAGAACATGTGGTATTTTGTTTTCTGTTCCTGTGTTAATTTGCTGAGAATGATGATTTTCATCTTTATCCATGTTCCTGCAAAGTACGTGAACTTACTCTTTTTTATGGCATATATGTGCCACATTTTTTTTTTTATCCAGTCTATCACTGATGGGTATTTGGCTTGGTTCCAAGTATTTGCTATTATAAACAGTGCTGCAGTAAACATACCTGTGTGCGTGTCTTTACAGTAGAACGATTTATAATCCTTTGGATATATACCCAGTAATAAAATTGCTGGGTCAAGAGATTTCATTTCATGCCAGTTAGAATGGTGATTATTAAAAAGTCAGAAAGCAACAGATACTGGTGAGGCTGTGGAGAAATAGAAACACTTTTACTCTGTTGATGGGAGTGTAAATTAGTTCAACCATTGTGGAAGATAGTTATGGAACTTTTTAAAAAGTCATCCCAACTCTGTTTAAGTGAATAGTAAAACAGTGTCAACTACATGCATATTGTGCATCAGATATTGGGGAGAATTACACCCTATCTGACTTTTCTATTTTTCATGGTTATTTTAAAATTTTATCAATGCAATGTTTCCCTTTGTCATGTATTTCCTTTAGAACTCTATGTGCTGTAAAATTTGGGGGCTTTTCATCTTTTTTTAGCAGTCATTTCCATTGTTAGAAAATTCTCTCCATTTATTTATTTATCTGTCTTTTGGTAATTTCTATTAAAACAATATCAACACAACTACTTTTATGACTTAAGCTTTTGTAAAGTTTTCATCTGTGTTAGTCTTCCTGATGCATGCTGGCTGAATTCTTTGACTTTTCTCTCCAGTTATTAATTCAAATATGTTTTCACAGATCAGGATGAATATCATTAGATAATATTCCTTATTGTGTTATTTACAGTTTTGACGTTAATTTTTTAATTAGCCAACATTTCCTTTAAAATTGACATTTTTATGTTTTTTACTGAGAAGGGTAAAGAGGAGGGCATTTTACTTATACATTTTAGTTGATCCCATTATTTTACATTTTTATTTGGTCTCTTTTTGTGAGGACAAATATATGGATTTATTTTTAAATTAGTCTCACAATCTTTGTCTTTTGACACAATAATTTTGTTCATTTACATTCATTTTTATAACTTTCTATATATTACTTTAATTTTGTAATGTTTTATATTAGGGTGTTGATTTATGTATTTTGCTTTCTTTTGCTTACTTTTCCTGGGTTGTTAATGACTTTATTTCTTTGCCTCACCTAGATCCTGGTCTAGAAGTTTTGCAACTCTATTATGATTTTCAGTTTGACTTGTATTCATCATCTTCTCTTTAACTGTAACGTATAGCTTTATATTTTGCTAATAACAAATCTACAATATGTAATAGGTGAACTTCTTATCAAACAACTGTCTACACTTTTACAGTACAGTTATGATAATCGAAAAACTTATATTCCATATATTTTCTCCTGCAAAGCTTATTTTTCCCAGATATAGTAAAACTATTATTAAATTTTCCCTTTGAACATATAGACTTAGCTTGTTTAAAAATACTAATGTATTTATAAATTTCCAGTTATATTATCTATCATTTTTAAATACTCAATATATCCTGAGAATAATTCTGTTTTGTATACTCTTTATTTTCTTACTTTGAGATCACTCTTCTGATTGACTGAGTTTTCATCTTGTTAAAATTGGTGAGCAATACTTTTTGTCATGTAGGATATAAACTTTATGTATTTTCTCTTCTATTTATTGGGACTGTGATTCTAAAAGGATGCTTTTTTTTTTCATTGTCTAAGTAAAACTTGTTAAAATATTTTCTTTATGCTGATAATTTAAGTAAAGAAAAAATTTGGGCTGTTAACTTTGGCTCATTACTGTAATGTCAGCACTTTGAGAGGTTGAGATTAGAGGATCACTTGAGCACAGAGGTTCGAGACCAGTCTGGGAAATTAGAAAGACCCCATCTCTATAAAAAATTTAAAAAATATTTTAGCTGGGTGTGATGGTGCATGCCTGTGGTCTCAAGTACCCAGCAGGCTGGGGTTGAAGGAATGCCTGGGCCCAGGAGGTTGATGCTGGGGTGAGCCATGACTGCACCACTGCACTCCAGCCTAGGTGATAGAGTGAAACCTCTGATTTAAAAAAAAAAAAAAAAAAAAAAAAAAAAGCCAGGGGCAGTGGCTCAGGCCTGTAATCCCAGCTCTTTGGGAGGCCAAGACGGGTGGATCACAAGGTCAGGAGATCAAGACCATCCTGGCCAACATGGTGAAAACCCGTCTTTACTAAAAATACAAAAAATTAGCCGGGCGTGGTGGCGCACACCTGTAGTCCCAGCTACTAGCGAGGCTGAGTCCGGAGAATTGCTTGAACCTGGAAGGCAGAGGCTGCAGTGAGCCAAAATTTTGCCACTGCACTGTAGCCTGGGAAATAGAGTGAGATTCCATCTGAAAAAAAAAAAGAGAGAGAGAATTTCTTTTCCTTATACATAATAATATAATCTAAAAACAAAAATATTTTTGTTTTTTTTCCAAACATTCTGCTATGGCTTTTTTTTTCTGATTTAATGTGCAGTGTAGAACCTCTTGTCCAATATTGAATAGAATTGGTGAAAATTAGCCCTTTGTTTTTTATTCCCAATTAAACAGAAAATGTCACAACATTTTTCCAATAATAATATATGCTCTAGACAAAAGGTAAGTGCTTAAAGTTATATTTTCAGATAAAAAAGCTCCTTCCATCTTAAGTTTGCTGTTTTTTTAAAATGAGTGTATATTAAGTTTTATCAATAATGTGTGCATCTGTTAAGAACATTATTTGAATTTACCTCTATTATATTAATACACAGTACATTACATGAATGATATTGAAAGAAAGAATATTTTGTTTTAAACTTATCTTGAGCATATTAAATTATAATTGTCTACTGTTGGATTCATTTTGTTAATAGTTTCTTTAGGACGTTTTTGGTTTATGAATAGATGAGTGAGATACGTTTGTAATTTGACTTTGTTAAAATATCCTGTTCAGCAGGTTTTGATATCTTATACAAATGAGTTGAGATATATTATTGTTTGCTTAAATATCTGGTAACAATGTAATGCTAATGTCTTCTGGAACTGGAAATGTAAAGAAATTTTTAAGTACCAGTTTTGAGTAAAAATAAGACCATGTTTTTTCTATCATTTTACACCGATTATATACAGATATTTAAATACAGTTGCATGATTTTATTCATAGTATCCTCTCATAATCTATTTAATGCCTATTAAAAATGTTTTGTCCCATTTTACTCCTGATTTCTCACAGGTTCTTTTTCATCCACTTGTTTTGTTACTTACTGAGAGTGGTTTGTTCAAAACCTCTGACTATATTGTGAATGATGTTGCCCCATGCGGGTGCCCTGAGCACTGTACCTGCCTATTGGTGTCGCGGGCTCCACAGAGCACAATGGAAACTCAGAGTGAGGTTTTTCTTTGTCTGCATGAGAAGTGAGCTGCAAGAACCAGCGTCTTTAAAGCCCCTAGAAGAAGCCTTTAGCCCATGATAGAAAATAAGCATCCTAGTTTCCTTCCCATTAGGTAGATAGAATAATAGTGACCTAAACTGAGTTGAAATTTCTTGGAGAGTGCCTCGGAAGTCCAAGGTAGGAACTTTAACAAACTTTGTTGGATTCATCACTTCCTGTGTCACTTCCTCACTTCTCCCAGGTCTCTTCAACTCATCTCCTCAACAAACTGTATCTTTCTACTCAAATATGCTTCTCATGCTCTCCATGGAAATCTATTTTAGAGAGGTTATTGCAGAATGTTTTAAATGTTCTTATCCATTTGAGAGTAATGTTAGTAACGGAGTGCATGTTTAGAATTGTTATCCCTTTTGATAGCTGAAACATTTCATTTTTATGGAGTAAACTGCTTTACCTCCGTTAAACCTCTTTACCTCAAAATCCCTTTGCTCTGAGATGGATATAACATTGTTTATATAGTTTATCCTTTTTGTTTTTACATTTTTAATCTTTTCATAAATTTATATTTAGATGCCTTTGTTATCAACATGGTTTATAAAGCTAATCTCAAAATATTTGACTTTTAATTACAGTATTTAATCGGTTTATACTAAATGTAATGCTTGGCCAGGCGCAGTGGCTCACGTCTATAATCCCAGCACTTTGGGAGGTTGAGGTGGCTAGGTCACTTGAGATCAGGAGTTCGAGACCAGCCTGGCCAACATAGTGAAACCCCATCTCTACTAAAAATACAAAAAAATTTGACAGGCATGGTGTCAGGCACCTATAATCCAAGCTACTCGAGAGGCTGAGGCACCAGAATCGCTTGAACCCGGGAGGCAGAGTTTTCAGTGAGCTGAGATCACACCACTGCAATCCAGCCTGGATGACAGAGCGAGATTTCATCTCAAAAAATAATAGATAAATAAATAAATATAATGCTAATATACTTGGAATTAAATATGTGATTGTACCCTGTGCTTTCTACATGCTTGACATCTTCTATGATATATTTTCTCTTTTTAATATTGTATGAATGGATTATTTTACTAGAGAATTTTCTTTCTATATGTTTAGAAATTATACCCTCAGTTTTCTACTTTTAAATTAAATATTCTACATTGAAGTACAAAGCCTTAATGCAATTAAAAGATTACCTACTTATATAAAGGGAAAAACATTTGCAGACCACATATTTGATGAGGACTCAATAGCTAAAATATATGAGGAATTCCTACAACTCAATAGCAAACATACACATGCACACAAAGGCACACACAAACTCACACACAAATAACGTGAGATTAAAATGGGCAAAGAATGTCAACTACATTTTGATAAAGAAGACATACAAGTGGCCAACAGGTATATACAACATGCTCAACATCACTAGTCGTTAGAATACCAATCAAAACCACATTGAAATATTACATTTCTTAGCACTGCTACTATCAAAAAGATGAAAAAGCAAGTGTTGAGGAGGATTTGGTGAAAAGGTAAAGCTTTTACATTTTTGTTAGAATTGTAAATTGTACAGTCATTATGAAGAGCAGTTTGGGGGCTACTAATCAAAAATGAAAATCGAACTACCATGTGACTCAGTAATTCAACTTCTGTGTATGTATCCAAAGGCAATGAAGTCAGTACCTCAATGTGACATCCTTACTCTCATATTAAAAGAAGCAATATTTGCAACAGCCAAGATACAGAAATAACCTAAATATCCATTAATGAATAAATGGATAAAACATTATGGTGTATACATATGTCCAATGGATTGTGATTCAGCTGTAAAAAAGAACATCCTTCCATTTACATGTCATAAAAGAATCTGGAAGACATTTTGGTAAATGAAGTAAGCCAGGCACACAAAGAAAAATATTGCATGATAGATATCATTTATATGAGAAAGCTAAAAAAAGTTGAATGTAGACAAACAAAACAATGATGGTTGGTAAGTGCTTGGGGTGGTGAAAATGGGAAGATGTTGATCAGTGGGTACAATCTTTCAGATATAAGAAGAATACATTCTAAAAATCTTAGGTACTATAAGGTAACTATAGTTAGTAATAATGCATTGTATACAATAAATTTGCTGAGAGTAGCTTTTAAGTGTTTTCACGGCCAAAAAAGGAACTATGTGAGGTGATGGAGACAAAGGAAAGAACATATCAATTTAAAAAAATGATAGGGATACCATGAGAGAATCCAAATGGGAGTAGTAAAACTGGTATATTGTGGAACCATTAGGATAATGAATAGAGCTAGGTGTAGTTCCTTAGCCCTCTGTGTTACTGTTTAACAGCAGTTAATAAATAAACTCTGATAAATGAATTGTTCATTTGGACATGTGGCATGTGGTCAAGCGGTACACTCTTTCAGATATGAGATGTGAACAGATAAAACATTTTTTTCTGCTAGTCCCTATGAACTAGCAGACAGTGCATCTGGACAGATACAACATTTTTAAAGAAGAAACAATATTTTTTTAAAGACAAATTTGCTAGACAAATGCTCTTTGACTACTCATTATCCCTTTGTATTTTTCTGTCTGCAATCCTGAATATTACAGGAGGATACACCTCTGTGTTGCTGTCAGTACAAGGTGCTTAGGTTATTGTACTTTCTTAACTCCATCCAACCTTTGAAATGAAGCTACTGATGTAAGCCTAAGGCAAGTCCCCCATCACATTCTCCTAGAGAATGCACTTGCTTCACTGTGAATCAGTAATTTAAGTTCAATCAATCAGTTAAAGAATACTTTTCCCAGGAATTCCAGGAAAAAAATCATTCCTCCTAATTTATGGAATTTTAGCATGGAAGGATGGAGACTCAGAATATGCTGGCATTGTGTGACCATTGAGGTAAAGAGGCTACCTGAAAATGGGACAGCAATGAGTAAGAAAAATAATAAAATGAGAATACAAGTAACTAGATTTTGATAAACATGTTCAAGACCCTGATTCTAACATTCCTTACAAATAGACAACCACTGAAATGTTAAACTATGTAAACCTATAAATCCTTTCTTTTTTTTATTTAATCTTAAAAATGTATTTTTCATTTTCAGTGAAATTAAACATAGCTGACAAAATAATATATTAATAAAAAACTCTTCATGTAGAACAATAAGAAAGGCGGAGGGAAGGAACAAAGAAAGGAATGAAGGAAGGAGGGAAGAAAAGAAGAAAGGAACGAAGGAAGGGAGGAGTCATGGAGAGGGGAAAAGAGGATGAACAAATAAACTATAAATAGAGGAGAAAAGTGAAACAAAAGTTGTGCAAACCACCAAGTTGTCCAAGCCCACATATTAAAAAAAAAAAAAAACACTTAAGGCATAAACACCTGACACCCCAATTAATAAATAAATTTTTAATATTCCCAAATGAAAAGCCATTATAGAAGAATGTTATTTCTCCAAAAATAATCAAGAAACTCAATAAAATTTTGCTGATAAAAAAAATCAGAATTCCTAAAGGAACCTAACTGAACCCAAAGGCCATCTGAAAGACAGATAAAGACAAGAGATTGGGAGGCAGGATTCATAAAGAACAATGCTATTTGCTGTTCCAGAAATGTTAACCTGCTATTAAATCAGAGTGATTAGAACGGTATAACTTTCCCTCACAATTAGAAACTTGGTTGAAATTACACTAGTGGGCCCAGAAATCAAACTACAAATATACAGCAATGTAGCATGTGTTAAATATGGCATTTCAGAATGGTAAATACGAGATACACAACTCAATATTTGTGGGTGCCAACTGGTATGGGTTTGGAAAGAAATCAAAAGTCTGATCCATATATTTGTTATTTTTAAAAAGTGAGATGGTGTAAAAAGCAATAGATTTTAATTATAAAAAATTATTAAATATAGACAGTATTATTATAAAGAATGGATAAAGAAGCATGTCTTGAGGATAATGCAAATGTGGAAATCACCATAAAAGGAAAAAAATACATGTGACTTCCCACATCTAAAAAACAAATTGAGTGATGAAAAATAATAAATAATGAAAAACAAGTACATAGGAAGACATTGTTTTCATGTATAGGAAGACTTATATTATTTAGATATCTATATTGTCCTAAGTGACCTATAGATTCAATGTTATTTCTATCAAAACTTCAGCATATTTTTCACAGAACTGGAAAAACTGATCTTCAATTTCATATGGATTTGGAAGATAAAATAGATAAAATATTGTTGAAAAAGCACAAAGTTTAGGCCTCACACTTTCCTACTTCAAAGCTACTGAAAACCTATAGTAATTAAAAGGTATGGTAGTGACATAAGGACAGACATATAGACCAAAGTATAGACTAAAGCACTCAGAAATAACTCCTCACATATATAGTCAACTGATTTTCGACAAGAGTTTCAAGCTCATTCAAGAAAGACAATGTATTCTTTTCAATAAATGATGCTGGGAAAACTGGACATGTACATGCAAAGTAATGAGCTTGAACTTTCACTTCACACCATATATTAAAGCTAACTCAAAATGTATCAAATACATAAACTTAAAAGCAAAAATTATAGCACTTCTAGAAATAAACTGAGAAAAAACTATAACCTGGTATTGGGAATGAGAATAGTGGCTCACTCCTCTAATCCAGCACTTTTAGAGGTTGAGGGAGGAGAATTAATTGAAGC
Organism: Alouatta palliata; assembly: GCA_004027835.1. NCBI lineage: Eukaryota > Metazoa > Chordata > Mammalia > Primates > Atelidae > Alouatta > Alouatta palliata. Next base: position 43,288 of record PVKV010007894.1, read on the forward strand.
CAGCAGTTTGAGACCAACTCAACAACACAGTAAGGCCTCACCTCTATAAAAAAGTTATAATGAAAAAAAATGTTAGCTAGGTGCGGTAGCACGTTCCTGTGGCCCCAGCTACTCAGGAGGCTGAGGCTGCAGGATCACTGGAGCCGGGGAGGTCAAGGTTGCAGGGAGCTGTCATCCTGCCACTGCACTCCAACCTGGGAGACAGAGCAAGACCCTGCCTTAGAAAGAAAAAACAAACAAACAAAAGCCAACCAAACCAACCAAACACAATCCATGGGTTTCGGCAATGATTTTATGATTGCAACACCAAAATCACAGGCAACAATCAAATAAAATAGGTAAATTGGACTTGATCAAAAATAAGAACTTTTGAGCATTAATAGTGTTATCGAGACAGTGAAAAGACAAGCTACACACTAGGAGAAAATATTTACAAGTTATATATTTATACTGTAAGAGTTTTATGTCTCAAATGTTTAAAAAACTACAACTCAAAAACAAAGAAACAACCCAGTTCAAAAATGGGCAAAGAATTTGAATCAGCATTTCTCCAGAGAAGACATACCAGTAGCCAACAAACACGTGGAAAGATGTTCAACAGCACTCGTCATCAGGAAAATACAAATCATAATTTCAGTGAGATAACACTCTACACCCTCTAGAATGACTGTTACAAAGAAGGAAAGAAAAGAAAAAGTGTTTTGGTAAGGGTGTGGAGAAACCGGAACGTATACATTGATGGTGGGGATGTAAAATGGTACAACTGCTGTGAACAAAAAACAGTTTGTCACTTCCTGAAAACTTTACACATGGAAACTACCTTATGACCCAGCAGTGTCACTCCTAGGTACATCTCTAAAGTAACTGAAAGCAGGGCCTTGAAGAGTTAATTTTATGGCAATATTCAGAGTAGCATTATTTACAATAATTAAATGGAGAAAGCATCCCAGGTGTCCATTAACAAATGGGTGAATCAACTGTGGCATATACAGAAAATAGGGTATTACTTTAAAATGTTATAAATAAAAAGAAATTAAATATTGATATGTTACAACATGGATAAACCTTAAATGCATTATGCTAAGCGAAATAAGCCAGATATGTAAAGATAAATATCTTATTGATTCCACTTACATAAGGTAACTAGAATAGGCAAATTCACAGACACCAAAAGTAGAATAGAGGTTAACAGGGTGTGGGGGAAGTTGAAAATGGGGAGGTATTATTTAATAGGTCAGATTTTATTTTGGGGGCAATGACAGTTTTGGATAGAAATAATGGTGATGGTTACACAACACTGTGAATGTTTCAATGTCACTGAGTTGTACACTTACAAATGGTTAAAATGATAAATATAAATATATTTCAGCACAATAACAGCAACTATATTCTAAACAAAATTTAGTTTAAAAAGACAACTGACAAATTGAAGTAAAATATTTTAATTTATATAAAAGGCAATAGCTAAGCTCTAAAATATATCTTAAAATGTTCATGTATCAATAATAATTAAAAATGTAAATATGTAAAAAATATGTTATTAATTTAAAAATAAAATATCACTAACCAGTAAGTGTGTAAAAAGATGTCCAACTTCATTAGCAATTAAGACAATAAGAATCCAAACAATGACCAGCTTAAATAAAAAGTAAAAGAATAAGTCAAGTATTTGTAAATGTATAAATATAATATGATATAAATATAAAATGATAATATACATTGAAATAACACTTTTGAAAGCAATTTGGCAGTTTCTAAAACAACAAAACAAATTAACACACATTCATCCAATAATTCTAGGTAACTATCTTACAAAAATAAATTTGTATAAGAAAATGTTCATTGTAGCATATTGTAGCTTTTTTTCTTTTCTTTTCTTTTCTTTTTTTTTTTTTGGAGATGGAGAAATGGAGTCTCATTCTCTTGCCCATGCTGGAGTGCAATGGCACATAGCATGATCTCAGCTCACAGAAACCTCCACCTCTGGGGTTCAAGCAATTCTCCTGCCTCAGCCTCCTGAGTACCTAGGATAATAGGTGCCCACCACCACACCCAGATAATTTTTGTATTTTTAGTAGAGAAAGGGTTTCACCATGTTGGCCAGGCCAATCTTGAACACCTGACATCAGGCGATCCACCTGCCTCGGCCTTCTGAAGTGCTAGGATTACAGATGTGAGCCACCACGCCCGACCCATTATAGCATTCTTAAGAAGAACAAAATCACTGATCATATTCTGAAGTTCCATCAGTAGAAAGAAAAAAAAAAAGAAAAAACTGTGAAAGACTCTGAAATTAACATAAATGAATAGGGGGTCTATTTTTCACACCCTCTAGGTTATGTCTACCTGTCATTGACTATGAACAATTTTGAATTGTTAATTCTGGGAAAGAAAATTGAATTTATTTTCATGTTATCCTAATATTTTGTCTCAATAATAAAATATAGTTAATACTTCTATATATTTAAGTAAAAAAATACAAGGGATACAAAAACATTTTTAAATGGTTGAGCTAAAAGTGTACTATGAAATACAACTTTGACTACATTGTGGCTAATAGGTCAAATATTTAACAATGGGGCTTGATTAAACAAATTACGGAACAAATGTGGGATAAAGTGTTTCACTCCTTTTAAAATTGCATTTTCAAGAATGCTTATTTACAGGTGTTAGGGAAGCAGGAGCCTAGGAGAGCAGGGGGACACCATTGTGAAATCAGCTCCATCTTAAAACTAGCAAGGCACTTTCCTTGCCAGTCATAACTCAGGGTCCTATGATGATTACAGCTAAGGAAGTAGCTTGGTAATGCCTGCAGAGACACGCTCAGAAACAGCAGAAAGTCCAGATATCCCAATACCCTTAACAATATATGCTTTCAAAACAATTATGGTTATGCCTTGATGTACTCACATATGAAAATATCAAGCATAATTTTCTCTTAATAAATAGAATAATGGCATCATTCTCAGCAAATTAACACAGGAACAGAAAATCAAACACGCATGTTCTCACTCATAAGTGGGAGTTGAAGAATGAGAACATATGGACACAGGGAGGGGGTTATCACACACTGGGGCCTATCGGATGGTGGGAGACAAGGAGAGAGATAGCATTAGGATAAATACCTAATGCATGTGAGGCTTGGAACCTACATGATGGATTGATGGGTGCAGCAAACAAACCACCATGGCACATGAATACCTATGTAATAAACCTGCATGTTCTGCACACGTATCCCAGAGCTTCAAGTTAAAAAAAAAAAAGATGTCCAAAAAAAATATATGAAAATAAAATGAACAAATGAATATAATAATAAATTTTGCCATGCCATCTGCTCACCCTCATATATTCACAGCTTGGTTTAATCTTTATGTAAACAAGACCCCTACGTAAGAACAAAACAAAGACAGTGCATTCATTCATCCGCATGCTTCCTGAGGATGCCCTTCTTTGTAATGGAGTAGCTTTCAATAAACTGTCTCTTCTCACTGCACTCTGTAACTTGCCATAAATTCTCTCTTGTGTGAGATCCAGGAACCCTCTCTGGGATTCTGGATCGAGATCCCCTTTTCCAGTAACATAGGGAAGATACTCATTCCATAATGTAAAATTTTTTTAAAAAAAAGTAATGTATCAACAATATAGAAACAGTGTCATTCTCAACTAAAATGTGGAGGAAAATAACATAACTGGGTCTAAAAAGAATAATATGTTGCATGCATTACTCTCTTTACATTTACCAACATTTTGGCAGTGCTCATTTATCCCTGTTTCAATAAGAAAACACACATACACACACAGTGTTATTTGATGCCAAGTCTGTGGCAGCTGTCTTGTTTATAATCCGGAAGTTTGTATGCCTAAACCATTGACCAAATAAAATAATTCACCGACTTCTGTAATCCAGACAAACATATTAAAAAGAAGGAGAGGTAGGAACAGAAATGTAAACATTAGTTTCATACTCTGGGCCAAGAATATGTGTTTACATATCTGACAAGGCTTTTAAACCTGTGACAAGATGTTTACATGTATCTTACAAAGGATACTGAAAATTCTATAGTGAAAGAGAATTGTGAGTAGTAATGCGTAATCTGTGACTTCTAACTGCTCTAAGGATGACTTTCAGTGAATTTTTTCTCCTGTTTGAAACATCCTACTAACTCCCTAGGGATATAGACTGCAAAGGTTAAAACTCTTCAACAACTTTCCCAAGGCATCACTCAACATCTGAACAACTTTGTTGACAGGGAGCTCCTTGCCTTTGGAAATAGGTTTATTTTTTGATAGCTGTTATGGAAAGAACTGTTTACCTCCTATAGATTTCTCATCTTTTTTTCTTGGAAAAATGTTAATCCAACTTTAAATAATTAAAAATTGATGTTCTGAAAACTTTTTCTCAGTGGTCACCCTGAGTGTCTTTCCCTATCCAAGCTAAATACCCTCTACTCCATTTGAGAACATTTTGTTCATTCCATATCTTCATCCAAGGGTATCTTCGTTGTTCCTGTCCAAGACAAGATTTTTGTACTGATTTCTGGCGGAAAGTTTCCCTGATGTCCATGCACCATTCTGTTTCAGTCACTTACTTCCAGAGCATCCAGCTCTCACCCTTTTATAGTATTTGCCAGGTTGTATTATAATTGTCATTTGATTGTCAAGTCTCAAACTGTGAGGTCCTCAAGAGTAATATCCATATGTTTCCTTTTTATTTTCCATGCAAAACTATCTCATATGTGTTTTCATTGCTGGTGTTGATGGAATGGATCTTTGGAATGGGTGCCAAGTCTTGAAAAGCAAGCCATCAATCCCTCTACAAAATTTACATGCTTTTCTTCCTGGGGATGTCTACCTCCAAGGGACAGCATTTAACAACTAAGATTTTCCTTTACTTCTCCAAATTAGGAGTGTCCCTGCTGATCAAACTTGGCATTGATCATTAAAGGCTGTAACCAAATAATAAAGGCAGCTGCACTTCCCAAGTGTTCTTCCAGCTGTTCTTCCCACTAAAGAACAAGTTGAATCAGTGCAAACTCTGGACTTAGTTGTACTGAATACTCTGTTGAATATGTCTGGAGAAACCTTCAACATTTCCCTCCCCAACTCCCAGAGTGTATACCAATAACCCAAGTGGAAGCAAATTTATTTCAGCACTTATGCTTTGGTGTGTATTTTGTAGCTTCTGTATATCCAAAGTCATGTTTCAAAGAAAATACTGAAAGCTACTTTTGGGGTGAAAGTGGTCCTGAATAGGTGTAAGAAAAAGAAATCTCATTCGGTAGTTAGAACTCAAAAATATGAGTCATATCAATTACAGATGTTGGTTTATATTCAAGGATGAAATCCTTGGACCTTGAGTGGACAGGATACTTAGTGAATTAAAGATGATTCTGATCAAGTGGGTGAATGTTCGTATTCTGAGATTCTTTAGGGAGTTAACAGCTGTGCTTTCATAGAGGTTCTCACTTAGCAGGATGCAATAGGAAGAGGCCAGTGTGGGTTCTCAGCATGCCTGGGGGGGCAATGTATCTAGTTATAGGGATTTTTAATCTGTACTCATGATTTATCAATACAACCTAACCAAATGCTTTATTAATTCAGAAGGTGTCATGGCTTTAATTTATTTTATATCTTTTACTGCTCAAGCCAAATACTTTACTAATCATCACATGTGTTTCAGCGATTGAGGCATACATTAAAATACTTGACAGGCTGCCCATTAATCTACACATTACAGCCCACTGTGCACTTTGCTGATGGAATTTCACATTTTATAGACCCGTCTTTGAATTTTGATGATTTGGTTCAATATTGTTAGCAGAGAACTTGCCTTCTTGGGGGATGTATTGCCTATTAAAAGTGACATGCTAGGGTGATTGGGATGTGTTTTGATTTAACAATTCAGTTTATAATTGTATACACTCCACTAATCACAAAGCTTTCTCTGGTGAAAGCTACTTCAGCTCCGGTGTGTTTGTGTTGTAAAAGAGCTTTCTTTCTTCCATTTTTAGATCCCAAAATGATGCAAAGATCTTCTTAAAGCCCAAATGAATAATATTTATAAAACATTTGGAACTTGTGGAATATTTTTTTTCTTCTTAAAAGTAAAATATCTCTAGTTTTACCAAGCTAAGCTAAAAATACAAGATAAAAAAGCAGTCATCCGAGACTGGAAGTCACAGACAAATAAAAACACTCCAAATAAAATTCTGAGAATAGGTTCTAGAAGATTCTGGATGCTAGATTTAGACAATCACCAACTTTATTACCGGTTTAACTGTTTTCATTATACTACCAGATAAATTCATGAGCTACATAAGAACCAGTGAAACAAACAGCCTTATTTGAGCTCTGTAAAATTGTAATGCATATTAAAATTTTGAATTTTCCTTAGCCTTTTAGTCTGAAATCAATATAATCTTAAACTTGCATTTGAACCACATAGAGCCCTCCATAGTGTACATAAATATTGATTCAATAGATATTTCTTTAGCTCCCTACTTTCTTCTAATCATTGGGTTGGATACACTGTCCTCAAGGCAGTGGTTGTAAAGCACACATGAGAAGTTGAGAAGGGAACAGTTTCTCAGAAGTCAGAGTATGAATTCTTCAGTAAATTCTGTGTAGTGGAATAGGCAAACAGTGCTGAGGAAAAGTAATATGAGCACAGGATATTGAAGGTAACAGCTGTAGACCTGGAGCCCGTTAACTTGTCCTGTAATCTAAGCCCTAGAATCACAGAGCTATGTAGCCCAAAGAAAATTTTGAAATCTCTCTCTGTCTGTTTCCTCATCTATGCAATAAGTCACTGAAGTCCAGCACAGAGACTGTATGACAAGTGAAGAATAAGATTAGTAATAAAAATATGGTGTCTGTTATATTTGGGTACTTCAAAGTCCCTGTGATAGTAAATGTGATTGTTATTAATATTATTGTAAAAAGAGTAAGAAAAAGGAGAGTTCTGAATAGCCAGATGAGGCGTCATGGAGGGGATGGAGCTAATTTGGACCTGGAGTGGACAGGATATTTAGTGAATTAAAGATGATTCTGATCAAATGGGGAGAAAAGCAGACCTGAAGCCATGAAAGTAAGACAGTGCATGATGTGTGGGGGTAGAGACTGTGTAGTTTCTTGGGCATTATGGGCCTGTATGAGGGACATGTTCTCAGAATGTGTGCTACACCAATGTGAAGAGTATCTAAGTAGCACAGAGTCTCAAATTTAAACTCAGAAAATGCTAGTATAGTGAGACCAGGTTTCAGATGAATTATAATTCTTTTCTCACTAAAAACAGTTATGGTCGACTTAAAAAGTGAGAAAACTAAGGTGAAGGTGTAGGGACTTTGTCATATACCTCTCCAAATTACTATTGAAATGGCAGCAGAGGAAGTAAAAACAATTAAATCGATAACAGATATCTGCATTCAGGTCACTTTGGACAGAGGGATTGGGGCATGGACATGAGGGTACGTGGACTATTGTATTTCATTGTTAACAATTCTGTTTCATTTGCATGTCACATAAATACATTATTTTTATGCAAAACTAAACAAATGAACAGATAAATACAGAATTTTTTTTTTCTGTAGAAATGTCATTATCAGGAATGTATATTAGGGTATTGAGATGGTTTAGCTGTGTCCCCACCCAAATCTCATCCTGAACTGTAATTCCTGTAATCGCCATGTGCAATGGGAGGGACCCAGTGGGAGGTAATTAAATCCTGGAGGCAGTTATCTCCATGCTGTTCTCTTGATAATGAGTGAGTTCTCAAGAGATCTTATGTTTTTGTTTGTTGGTTTATTTGTTTGTTTGTTTTGACACTGAGTCTTGCTCTGTCACCAGGCTGGAGTGCAGTGGTGTAATCTCAGCTCACTGCAACCTCTGCCTCCTGGGTTCAAGAGATTCCCCAGCCTCAGCCTCTCGAGTAGCTGGGACTACAGGTGTGCGCCACCACACTTGGCTAATTTTTTTTTTTTTTTTTTTTTTTAGTAGAGATGGAGTTTCACCAAGTTGGTCAGGATGGTCTCGATCTTATGGTTTTATAAGGGACTTTTTCCCCTTTTGCTCCTTACTTCTTCTTGCCACCGTGTGAAGAAAGACATGTTTGCTTTCCCTTATGCCATGATAAGTTTCCTGAGGCTTCCCAGAATGCTGAACTGTGAGTCAATTAAACTTCTTTTCCTTTGTAATTTACCCAATCTCAGGTATGTCTTTAATTAGCAATGTGAGAATGAACTAATATATATATGATTTATTTCAGGAACAGTTATAGCCAGTTCTGAGATGCAGTGCATAAGCCTGAGTATGTCCATGGAAGAGTGTCTCACTTATATTTTTTAGTCTTTGTGTGTTACAAGGGGAAAAAAAGACAATCAAGATTGTAGTTTATAGCAACAATCCATTCACTCAGCATTTATACTGAAAGCATAAAAAATGCATTCTCTTTAGCAGACGAAGATTATTCCATTGTATCCATGAAAGAATATTACCTAAGGATATTCTTGGTAAGAAAATTACCAAACTTTGTGGTCTTTCTTGCTTCTAAAGAAAATAAAATTTGTTACTTCTCTTAAATTGTTAAAATCTATTTTCATAATCTTCTATATCACAACACCATATATGTCTGCACACACACACACACACACACACACACACACACAAACACACACATACATAAGCAAACACTCTTTCAAATGGAAATCTAAACTGAAGTCCTTGGAATCATACAGACATCCTCACTCATACATTTTGGGTCATGGCTTCACAAAATGAGTATCAATAATATGAGTTCTCCATAAAAAAGTAAATCAATAGATCTGTCAAAAAAGTTTAAGTGATTACCCAGATGTGCAATATATTACATTGTGTGCCACACCTTTGACCAGATAAGGTTTATCATAGGCCACAAAGAACACTTCCTAGATTAGGATCTAAAACAGTTTATTTGGGGAAAAAAAACCCATTATACAATAACATAAGAAACCATCCTTCCTCCTTCTCAAATGCTGCTGCCTATGTAATGGTGTCCTACCCTCAGTCTATCACAGTTCAACTTTACAGAGAAAAACTTTTTCAAATGCAAACCTGGTCAGTCTGCTGCTCAAAGTCTAATTACCCATGGTTTTTGGTTTAATGAATCTGGCTAGCTTAAACAACTTGATAATTGATGATAAGTGTTGGATACATTCCTTATCTAATTAATGGAAGAGACTGAAGAAAAGTAGAAAAATAGAAAGATGGGTGAAACCCAGAGCTTCTCTGTGGGACAAGATGCAGGCAATGCTATAATTTATTTCAGAAGAAACAGTCTAGCCATTATATCATCACTTATACCTTACCTGCTAGCTGCCACCAGTATTAGAGACTGATACACTGTCTATGAAATCCCAAATGCACCACTGTGTTTGTGTCTTTATATTGACAGTCAAATCTCTAGTATGGTGGGTCTGTTTGATCAAACAAAGAGGATATCTCTGCATGCACTGCTTCTATTGCATGGTATGAGCAGTGGTTCCCATCAGCATTATACATAATGCATATATTAGTTCATTCTCGCATACTATAAAAATACTACCTGAGACTGAGTAACTTATAAAGAAAAGACATTTAACTAACTCACAGTTATGAATGACTGGGGAGGTTTCAGGAAACTTCCATTCTTGGCACAAGGCAAAGGGGAAGCAAGGCATGTCTCACATGGTGGCAGGAGAGAGACAGCCTGCAAGGAAACCTGCCAGATTTAAATCATCAGATCTCATGAGAACTCCCTCAGTATCACAAGAACAGGATGGGAGAAACCACCCCCATGACCCAATCACCTCCACCATGTCCCTCCCTCGACACATGGGGACTACAATTCAAGATGAAATTTGAGTGAGGTCACAGATCCAAACCACATCAATGGAGAAGAAGGATTTACGAGGCTCTAGATGATAGAATGAATGAACAAATGGACTCTCCAGTATTTTTTTTTTAACATGCAAATGATTTTAAAACTTTCTAGTGCTTTTCTCAGAAACTTAAGCTTCTTTGGTTGGCTAATAATATTCCTCCTATCATAGTCATGGCTTATATCTTTTCTCTGTCTTCCAATGTATCTTCCAAGTTCAAATTTGAGGATCAAATAATAATTTTGTGATTTAAATCTGAGAAGTAGCCTTGTAGGATTTTTTGTGGCACATTTCACCTTTGACTCTGCCGACCACTTCAGAGACTGACATTCTGGAAACTTTTGCTATAATTAGCTGTGCTACTTTATATATCAGAATAAATTCTCTCTAAACACTCACTTCAGACTATATAACCAAAAGCGGCTAATTATTTTCCTTAAATAGTTTTAACCTTCTAACTAGTGCTTAAATTTCATTTCACATTGAAGGGTATTTTAAGTTCACCATTAGACTGTAGAATTGACTGTTGTATAACAGTGCACTCTATGAAAATTATTGGGCAGTGAAATATTTTTCAACTTTAAAAATGTGATTAATATTTTGCTAGTCATATCCGTTATTTTTCCTTTTAAGAATGGCAGTTAAATCTCCACGTGAAAAATTTGGTATATCGCTTAATAAACATGAACCCAGAATTGAATAGAGATTATTTGCAGAGCAATAAGTAGCAGCAAACTGATTGTTCCTTCCTGGCAAAAACGTCAGGTAAGGTATGTGCATGATGTTGTCAAAATAAAAGACCTCATTAGTTTCAGAAAAGACACTAGGGCAAAAACACAAACATGTTGGAAATGCACTAAGATTCCATTCTTAATTGACTCTCAGTAAGATTAATTTAAAGAAGTTTTACTAGGAAGAATGAACCATGACTGCCTAGAGTGATATTTTTAGCTCCAAGGAAGCATTCCAAGCGTGGAGCTGAATGAACACAGATATTGAGAATGAGAACCAATTTCCTGATCCTTATTACCATGTTACATTCTCAGCTATTTTTTTTTTTTCTAGCCTCTAGTGAGGGACTTCGAAAAGTTTTTGTATTTGTAGCCTAGACTTTCTTAGGTTCACTAACAAAAACAAAATAAAGTAAAATAAAACAAAAATATCATCTTCCGAAGATTAGTTAATTGCTTATTCCCCTGTCATCTCAAAATTCTCATTTGCTTTCAGTGTTTTCTTTTGTTTTATATAGTTAAACAATTCTGACCCAACCATGTTTTCTAACAATATCTTCTCTATCAAATGTATATAGCAATACAGACTTCGTAGAGTTTTGGCAAGATCAATTTTCGTCCTCAGTGTAAACAGCCTTGCACTCCACCTCATACCTAGTAAGGGCCTATGATACTATCTCCAGTCCCCTACCTTCCACCCTTTATTCAGATAGCTTCTTGATTGAAGATAAAATTTATATGTGGTCTTTCGTCCCCTGCAGGAATAGAAAGAGCATTTTGCCAATGATAGAAATTCTAATCTTTCCCAATCTCAGAATGTTATAAATGAGGAAACTGAGGCCTAACGTCATAAGCTGACTGATCTAAAATGACTCAATAAACCAGTGGTAGAACCAAGTCTTGGACATGTGCTTTTCGGGCAACTAAATAATTGTTTATAATTTCTAAAATAATTTATTAAAAACCATTAATGCATCTATGAGAAGAATATCTCATGTTCTTAGTAATATTCTTATAAACAGAGTAGTACTTCATCTCCTTATCTTGAAGTTTTGTTACCTTAGGAATACTCGTAAGTCCTAGCAAGTGGTGAAGTCTTTTTCTGCCTTCACTAATTGACTAGTTTGAGCGGTTACTTCTGTGATTCACACCTAGGCCACCATGATGTATCAGAAATAAGGAGCAATTGCTGCTACTTACTAGGAGGGCACGATATTATCCTGTTTAAGTGGCACTGCACAAGTAAATATCAGTGTTGCTCTTAATACTTTTCATTGAATAACCAATAAGCAGGTTTATAGAATTACTTCTACCACTGTGGACAAGATAATTTACACAACTTTGAGTTTTAATCTCTTCAGTTGAACCTGTCAAACAGACTTAATTATAATTTCATCTAATGGTTAAGAAGAAAAAAATTTAAAAATGTGTTGTGATATATTCTATTACATAGTATATATAAAACATTCTACAAACTCAGTTAATGACCTGGTCCTTTTCCTTCACACATAAGCCCCATATAAGATTCATTTGGCTGGAGAGATTCCTTGTCACTGGACAAAAGATGGAAGAGTTAAAGGCTGAACCCAAAAATAATCGCAACTTGAGAATTCATTTCCTAAATTTCACCAAATCGAAATAAGTATTTTTTTCTGTTATAAGTATTATCTGTAGTATATTCACACACCTGATATAAAATAACTTCCCTAGGGTACATGTTTTCCTCTTTTCACTATTTGAGCACTGAATTGAATCCAAGATACATGTACAACAAATGATCTCAGATGAAATTTTACCTTTGATACTTTTTTGTATCCAATATCAAAAGGAAAAGGAAAACAATGTCTTACAACAAACTTTAGAATGTTGAATTGATTTTGCAAAATAAGAAATATAATATTGATTTAAATAATAAATAAATAAAAGGTGTATGGAGACAATCACACCACTGAGTTGTTGTTGTTTTTTTAAGTAGGAAATCTCTCAAGTCTAGGCTGGTCTTTGTCAACTCTACAGAGGAGTCTCTAGAGCCAGCTTTAAAGGATGGGTAGAAAAATAACAGAGCCCTGATCCGTGCAATAGCCCAGCACTGGCTGCTTTATGAATTAACTTGATCTATCACTACACCTTAATTTTAAATGTGTCACACATCTGTTTATAGATGTCCTGGGCTGTGGTGTGACTTGATGTGATCTGTCACAGTTTTGGTTGATAGGAGGATGGTGATGAGATGGTTATGATATATTACATTCTATAGAGTCTGTGGTTATTTCTGATGGACCAGGAGGTGAACAGGGTCACCTTTCACAAGTGAAAGTCAAAGTACAGCTACTCAATTTCTGTATTTCTCGAAAGTTCTCTGATTTAATTTAAAAAGTGATCTTGTTAATCTACAATTTTTTCACTACTCAGTTCTATTTCAGTCTGCCAAATATTTAATAGACAAAATATTTTTATTGTAACTTTGTATTGAACATTGTGGGAAAAAAGCTTAAATATCTTACATGAATGGAGCTACTAAGCAAAATGATGGCATGCTCACTCAAAGGTATTTTATAATCCACTGGGAAGAGATGTGGCTGAAAACCATACAAGAGCATGAAAATGCAATGTAAATGAAACAGAGTAGCCTTCTTATGCTAGGCAATTACAATTAATTGAATAATTATGCAAAAAATTATTTGAGAAGTATATTCAAATTGATAATAGTAATTGACATTTTTAAAATATATTTTATTTATGCACAATTTTATGTATTTTGCAAGTAGGTGAATATGCATTTATGAAATTAGAATTCAGAAATAGTTATTTTCTTCCAACTATGTGAAAAACATGGTTCTGACTTTCTAAGGAAATTTACAACTCATTTTGATTATAACTTACTCTACCCTGTTCTTGACTTCTTATATTCTACTTTTACTTTTGAATACTGCTTTTGTTTTTGTTTATGTTTATTTTGGTTTGGCTTCTGTTTTCTTTTGACTAGGGTATATAGTGGATAACCACTGACTTTCACAAGTCGCAAAATAGCTTTTAAAAGTAAATGTTTTAAGTTACTCCTAGACAAAATAAGATGTAAAATGTAGTTTTACTTGTGAACTAGATATGAAAACTTCAATTTACTTATGCTAAACGACTGTTTGTTCTATCAAATCCCCTCACAAACACCAATGGTACAAAAATTGAAAACTTGATATATTTCCCAACTCTTTTTTTTTTAGTCCCTCACTTTTCCAATGCCTACCAATCCCTGCTCATTGTATTTCTGAAGCATGTATTAGAGGTGGTTGATGTTTATATAGTTTCACTGTTTTATCCTCAAAACTCCAGGTATTAAAATAAACAAATGAATTCATCTCAGTCTTGTTTCTTCTTAAAGGCAAAAAATGCAAGAATCAAAAATAATAACACTAATAATAGTAATGACAACAACAAATATTTGAGCAATCTCTCTATGTCACACTTTATTGCAAGTACTTTATGTGTATTATCTCATTTATTAATATTATTTTTCTCCCTACTTTCAGAGGAAGCAACTGATATGCAGAGTATAATTTAGATTCAAGGATTCAACATTTAGACTCTACACACACATAAGGAAAGAAAAGAAAGAAAGAGAAAAGAAAAGAAGTCACTTCCCACATTACCTTGCAAGCAGAATATTATTTGGGAACTTGTGCTTTTGTTTATCTCAAATTCACACAAAAAGCAAAATCAGCTAAAATTGATGCTACCCAAAACTAAAATTTTGTGCAAAGTTAAGAATGAAAAAAACAAAACCCCTTCAATGGACTCTCTGTGAAAGAAGTTGTTTGTTTTTAGCCTAGCTTCTTCAAAAGGGCACATTTTTCATGCATTCGAAATAAAGAAATTTACCTCTCCTCTAACACATTAAATCATTTTGTTTGCCTCTCAGTATGGTTTTTGAAAGTAAAAGATTTTGCCCTAAAACTATCTCTAGTGAGAACCTGACTTAACAAAGCCATGGAGAAGGAACATGCGGATTGTGTGTGAAGCGAACTGCACTTTGTTAAGGGTTTTGTTTCAGTTTCCCGAAATCAGTAGTTCCCTGTAAAGTGATGAAATGAGAGTCGCTGGGACTCAGGGTTTAAAAATCCAGGTCCAGCCAAGGCAATAAAATTGCAGTGCTAACACTGCTCATTGTGTGGAGCCAGGCCCATTAATCAAGTTAATGATTATGTATTTGGAAAAGGGATGTTTTCATTCCCAAGCTGATGAGATCTTCAACGTGTTGTTTTCAGAATATAAATGAAAAGTAAAATAAGAATTTTCAATGATGAATGTGATTAAACAACCTTACCACCAACTTTTAATGAGAAATACAAGGACTATTTGATTGTGGCATGCAGAACATCCTTCTTATGTGATAGTAATAGCCCAAAGATTGTCCCTTGAACTATCTTTCCTAAGGCATGAAAATCTGGGCCTGAACGTACAGCACGCAGCCCTTTTCTTGAGTTACGGCGTGTGCTAGTGAACCTTCTCTGTCCTCAAGTGCCCCTTCATTTTATCACTTTTTTCCCCCAGTACTCCAAGACTAGGCATCTCATATTGTTATCTCCAGAAAGTGACCCATCATTACCCACACACTAGTTGGGGGTACCATTAAGACAAAAAAAATTCTTGCTCGTCTTTGTAATTATAGCAGAGAGCAATTCTGGGAGTTGGTAAGCTGCATGATGAAATGAAGTGAACCCTTTTTAACTTTCCCAGGCAGTCATGCCGAATCCAAAACCATTCCTTTTTCTTCTACATCAAAAATTCAATCCCACATCAGTTCCCTCAGCTTGAAAAGCTCATGGAGATCATTGGTTCTTTTAGTTTTGCAAACGAACAGCACATCTAAGCGAGGGACAGAGATTTATGG
Source organism: Alouatta palliata (assembly GCA_004027835.1). NCBI lineage: Eukaryota > Metazoa > Chordata > Mammalia > Primates > Atelidae > Alouatta > Alouatta palliata. The sequence goes on from PVKV010007894.1 coordinate 58,800, forward strand.
AGGACCACACAGGTGTCCCAGCTCCCAGTCCTCTGCTTTCTTTTTACACAAGGGGTAGTAGCTTATTATGCCACTCCTTAAACAAAGTGTTATAAAAGAAGATACTTGGTATTAAAAAAAGGAAAAAATGAAAATTTTAAAAAATATTATACCAAGGGAATAAAAAAGTGGAGTTTTAGGTACGAGGGTTTGTGGTTGGGAGAAATAATGTGGCCAGAGGTCATGGGTATAATTATTGCTGTAAGACCAGGAGGAGAGCACTTACTCAGTCACCATCTATGTCCATCCCCGGTCCTGGACACAGAGTTCTTTCAAGATGGACACAACTCCACCCCAGACTGACGCAGAGCTGGACCTGTCTTGCTGTATCTGATTCCTCTCTTCTCATTTTTTCCTCACGCTTCCATAATCAGACTTGGTCCACCATTTCACTAACATGTTATCAAGGATCTTTACTTAGAGAATAGTAATTGTCACACCTCAGATTTCACCATCCTGGGTCTATCTGTTGCATTCAACAAGTGGATCATTCTCTCCTCTTTGAAACGCTGTGTTTACTTGACCTCCAGGACATATTTCCCTGCTTTTCCTGTTAATCCATTGACTGCTAATCCTTCCGAGAAGGCTTGCTGCTTCTATTGCTTTGTTCTGCTCTCTAAGGGTTGTGGTATCATGGGACTCAATGACTCTTCATTCACTGTGAGCAATCACACTCATAAACCACTGTCACAATGTGAAAGGGCTGTCTCCATGTAGCTGTCTTCAACCCAGATCTTTCTCCGGGATTTGGAACATTTATATCAAAGTTGCTCACTTAGCGTTTCACTGTGGTGTCTTGCAGGCATCTTAAAACAAACATGTCCAAAAAGGAATTGCTGGATTTCCCTTCAAATAAACTCTGCCTATAGTGTTTTCTACTTAGCAATGGGCAAATCCACTTCTCCCTTCTCATTCAATTTGCACCCAAGATGAGTTTTAGACACCATCTGATGCTCAACCAATTTATTCTGGCAGCATTCTTAAGAGACTGACAGCAGGAGAAGACTAGTGGCATGAGGTACAAGGTGGGGACAGACCACCAACTGACTGGGAAGGTGTTTGTCCATGAGCTACTCTCAGAGTTTGGGTGATTCTTCACTCTTTCTTATGTCTGTATTATTCTGGAGGTAGTTACTACATGTTTCTTTCTTGAAGGGAGTTTAAGTTATACTTTTCATTTGTTTGTTTGAGATGGAGTCTCACTGTTGTTGCCCAAGCTGGAGTGCAACGGCATATTCTCGGCTCACTGCAACCTCTGCCTCCTGAGTTCATGCAAGTTATATCTATGGTGAGATTTCCTAGTCCCTCAAATCTTCAGGCCAGAGTTGGAAATCTCCAAACCAGTTTTCATTAAATTGCTGAGTATCACATAGCATCAGTTCTGCAAGATGCTTGAGTGGACCTTATGGCCACCGTTAATCTATCTTTTGGCCATGATATGTCTTTTATATTATACTATCTCCCTCCTTCAAAATATATTCAGAACTAACCAGTTCCCATTACATCTGATGCTACTTGCTAGAACAAACCACCATAACTTCTTTATTGGGTTGTCACCACAGTCTTCTGAAATCACCCACTAAATAACTGCTGGTCTTCCTGCTTCCACCATTGCCTCATGTTATCTAGCCCTTCCGTAGAGAAAAATCTATTTTAAAACATGAGACTGGACATGGTGGCTCATGCCTGTGATCCTAACATCTTGGAAGGCCAAAATGAGAGAATGACTTGAAACCAGGAGTTCAAGGTCACCCTGGGCCAACATAGTGCGAACCCATCTCTACAATTTTTTTTTTATTTTGAGACGACAGTCTTGCTCTTTCGCACAGACTGGAGCGCAGGCGTGCCATCTCGGCTTACTGCAACCTCCGCTTCCCAGGTTCAAGTGATTCTCCTACATCAGCCTCCCAAGTAGCTGATATTACTGGTGCCCGCCACTACACCTGGCTGATTTCTGTATTTTTAATAGAGATGGGGTTTCATCATGTTGGTCAGGCTGGTCTCAAACTGCTGACCACAGGTGATCTGCCCGCCTAGGCCTCCCAAACTGCCGAGGTTACAGGCATTGAGCCACCTCACCTGGCCAAAAGTATTTTTTAAAGTAAAAATAAGTAATACTATGTTATTTTTCTGGTTAACAGCTACCAGGAACATCACAAAATACTGATAAAAGCCAGTTGCCCTGGTAACAGCTGCACTCCTAGTGAGCTTCCTGAGTCATACTCTCCCTCTCTTTCTTGGCCAGCCTCACTGCAACTTTCCAGGCACTGCTGGAGGTGGGTTTACACTGGGTGTGCTTTGCCTCGGGACATTTGAGTCTGCTGCTCCTCAACAGAATGATCTTCCCCCAGGTAACAGGGCTCAGGTTCATTCCCTCATTTCTTTCAAGTCTTTGCATAACTTCACTTTCTCAGCAAATTGGGCCCTAATTATCACGTTAAAAATGAAGTCTCCTCCCACACATCATCATTCCCTTCCAAAGTTTTCTGCTTTATTTTTCTCAGTATAAAGCCATCATCACTCTGACATATTATATATTTTATTTATTTTTCCTCCCTTGCAACATAAATTCCATGAGGGTGCCTATTTTCTTTCTTTTTTTTTTTTTCATTTTGTCATCTACCATCTCTCCAGTGACAAATATTTACTATACATTCAGTAAATGATTGAATGGATAAATGAGGAAATGAAAAATGATGAAAAGATAGAGTAGTGCATTAGAAATGAGGCAGTGGTGAAGTATTCTGCCTTCTAGAACTTACTAGAAAAGACATCAGAGGCACATAAGTGAGGCTGTCTCACAAAGTGTCCACGCTGTTCACTGTGCAGATCTGACAGCCAGGTAATGACAGAATTGCACTTTTCTGCCCCTTTAAAGTTAGATGTGGCCATGGAACTTCCCTGGGCCAAGCAAAGTGCATAACAATGACACCTGCCTCTTTCAGGCACAGCGCTAAGAGCCAGCGCATACTTGCCATGTTCTCTTTCTTGCCTCAGTAATCACAGGAGCACAGGGATCGATCTCCATTATCTGGGGGGCACCATAGTCCTTCCTGCTCGCCTGAGATGGACCTGTGATATGCACCTGAAATAGACTGTCATGACTTTAAACCACTGATGTGTCGTGATTGTCTGTAACTCATTCTAACCTGGACTGTATTCTCAGGAATTAGCATCATATCTGTCACATAGTAGGTGTCCAATAAGCATTTTTTAAAAATTTATTAATAAAAAAAGCAAGAAGACAAGAAAGAATAAAGGGGAGAGGGAATAGGATAAAGCAAGAGTGAAATGTTCTCATTTGTATCTGCCTATTCTTTGATCTTTTATGGAACAAATAAAGAAATTAGAGGCACAAAGATTATTATATCTGAGACTGAGAATAAAGGTGAGTGCTGAATGATTTGTGTCTCACAATGGATCTTAACAATCTTAGATAAGAACTAAATAATTATTACCTAGCATATATTGCATACTACTATCTGACAGGATCAATTCTGGGTTCTCTATTCCAATATATTTAATTTATTTTCAATTAGATTTAATTAGTAAAAGTGGATCAACATGCTTCTTAAGAGGACTCTAGAAGCTCAAATCTAAGCTCCATTGCTTATGAATTCTATGACTTTGGGTGAGTTATTTGACTTATCTAATCCTTAATTATCTTATCAATAAAATTAGAGTAATAATTATACTTAACATAGTTTTAATTACTAAACTTAATACTTAAATAAAGACTTTAGCCAAGTACTTGGGGACTTTTTTTTTTTTTTTTTTTTTTTTTTTTGAGACAGAGTCTCACTCTGTCACCCAGGCTGGAGTGCACTGGCACAATCTTGGCTCATTACATCCTCCACCTCCTGAGTTCAAGCAATTGTCCTGCCTCAGCCTCCTGAGTAGCTGGGATTACAGGCACCCACACGATGCCTGCCTAATTTTTGTATTTTAGTAGAGACAGAGTTTTGCCATTTTGGCTAAGCTGAGTCTCAAACTCTTGTACCTCAGTGATCCACCTGCCTCAGCCTCCCAAAGTGCTGGGATTACAGCCGTAAGTCACCAAGCCTGGCCAGGGAATTTAGTGGTTGTAATTTTTTTCTTAACTTACAGAGTTCTCACTTTAAAACTATAAGGTAGGAATGATTATGTCACATGTGTAGGTGAGTAAACTGAGGCATTGATAAATGAAGTAACTTGTTGAAGGTGAGAAAATGGAGATGAAACTGTACTAGGAATTGAAATGTATTAGTTTGTTCTCATGCTGCTATAGGGACATACACCAGGCTGGGTAATTTATAAAGGAACGAGGTTTAATGGACTCACAGTTTTGCATGGCTTGAGAGGCCTCAGGAAACTTACAATCATGGTGGAAGGGGAATCAAACACATGCTTCTACAAAAGGCAGCAGGAAAGAGAAGGGCCAGCAGGGAAATATTGGAAGCTTATAAAACAATCCGATCTCGTGAGACTCACTTATTATCACAAGAACAGCATAGGGGAATCCACTTCCATGATTCAATTGCCTCTACCTCATCTCACCCTTGATACATGGGGATTACCATATCACTCTACCCTGACCCCTCTCAAATATCATGTTCTCACATTTCAAAACACAATCATGCCCTTCCAACAGTACCCCAAAGTCTTAATTTATTCAAACATTAACCCGAAAGTCCATGTCCAAAGTCTCATCTGAGACAAGGCAAACATAAGGCTGGGCATGGTGGCTGTGCCCAGTGTATGAGCCTGTGAAATCAAAAGCAGGTTAGTTATTTCCTAGATACAATGGGGGTACAGGCACAGGATAAATACATCCATTTTAAATGGGGGAAATTGTCCAAAACAAAGGGGCTACAGACCCCTTGCAAGTCCAAAACCCAATAGGACAGTTATTAAATCTTAAAGTTCCTAAATGATCTCCTTTGATTCCATGTCTCACATGCAGGTCATGCTGATGCAAGAGGTGGGCTTCCATGGCCTTAGACAGCCACTCCTGTGGCTTTGCAGGGTAGGGCCCCCCTCCCAGCTGCTTTCATGGGCTGGTGTTGAGTGTCTTCAGCTTTTCCAGGTGCACAGTGGTGCAAGATGTCAGCGGACCTACCATTGTGGGGTCTGGAGGATGGTGTCCCTTGTCTCACAGCTCCACTAGGCAGTGCCCCAATGGGGTCTCTGTCGGGGTGCAATCCCACATTTTCCTTTCACACTGCCCCAGCAGAGGTTCTCCATGAAGGTCCCACCTCTGCAGCAAACTTCTGCCTGGACCTCTAGGCATTTCTATACATCCTGTTAAATCTAGGTGGAGGTTGCCAAACCTCAATCCTTGCTCTCTAAACACCCACAGGCCCAGCACCACATGACAGCTGCCAAGGTTTGGGGCTTGCACCCTCTGAAGCAACAGCCTGAGCTGTACCTTGGCCCCTTTTTGCCATGGCTGGAATGCAGGGCACCATATCCTGAGACTGCACAAAGCAGAAAGGTCTTGGGCCTGGTCCATGAAACCATTTTTATCATCCTAGGCCTCGGAGTCTGTGATGGAAAATACTGCTATGAAGCCCTCTGATATGTTCTGGAGACATTTTCCCCATTGTCTTGGTGATGAACATTTGGCTCCTTGTGACTTACGGAAATCTCTGCAGCAGGCTTGAATTTTTCCCCAGAAAAATGTTTTTATGTTTTTTGTTTTTTGAGACAGAATTTCCCTCTATCACCCAGGCTGGAGTGCAATGGCACAGTCTTGGCTCACTGCAACCTTCACTTCCCAGGTTCAAGTGATTTCTTGCCTCAGCCTCCCGAGTACCTGGGATTACAGACACCCGCCACCACACCCAGCTAAATTTTTTTTAATTTTTAGTAGAAACGAGGTTTTGCCATGTTGGCCAAGCTGGTCTCAAACTCCTGACCTCAAGTAATCTGCCCGCCTTTACCTCCCAAAGTGCTGAAATTATAGGCATGAGCCACAGCACCCAACTGTGTGTTTTGTTTTGTTTTTTTCTACCTCATGGTCAGACTTCAAATTTTCTAAGCTTTTATGCTCTGCTTCCTCTTGAACATTTTGCTGTTAAGAATTTTTTTCCACCAGATACCTTAAATCATCTCTCTCAACTTCAAATTTCCACAGGGGCAAAATGTCACCATTCTCTTTGCTAAAGCATAGCAAGAGTCACCTTTGCTTCAGTTCCCAAGAAGTTCCTCATCTCCATCTGAGACCACCTCAGCCTGGACTTCATTGTCCATACCACTATCAGCATTTTGGTCAAAGCCATTCATCAAGTCTCCAGGAAGTTCCAGACTTTTCCACATTTTCCTGCCTTCTTCTGAGCCCTTTTCCAACCTCTGCCTGTTATCCAGTTCCAAAGTCTCTTCCACATTTTTAGGTATCCTTATAGCAGCACCCTACTACCGCGGTAGCAATTTACTGTTTAAGTTCACTGTCATGCTGCTATAAAGATGTACCCAAGACTGGGTAATTTATAAAGGAAAGAGGTTTAATTGATTCACAGTTCCACATGGCTAGGGAGGCCTTGGAAAACTTACCATCATGGCAGAAAGGGAAGCAATCACATCCTTCTTCACAAGGTGGCATAAGAGAAAAGTGCCAGGAGGAGAATAACAAAACTATAGATCTCATGAGATTCACTCATTATCAGAAGAATGGCATGCGAAAAACCACCCCTCGTGATCCAATTGCCTCCATCTCATCTTGCCCTTGACACATGGGGATTGTTTGAATTTAAGGTGAGATTTGGGTGGGAACACGTAGACAAACCATATCACTGAATATCAAGCTTTACTCACTGTGATAGACAATTCCGGGCTGCTCTTGTACAAATTCATGAAGCAATAAATATTAAATGTTAGGAAATAAAACTTCAAAGCAAGTTTTTCTTTCTTTACTTTCTCAAAAATTCTGCCTAGTGGGCCATACAAGAGAGAGCATAGCAACCTTCCAGACTCAAATGGAAACACAGACACTGGACACTGAGCTATGAAATTAGCACAGATTAATAAGCACAGAGATGGGCAAACATCACCTCCATGATCAAATACTCCCTGGGCTCAGGCTTAGGTAAATAAGTCTTAATCACCTAATGAAAAGTTTTGCCAATCATAAAAGATGTTCAACTATGAAGAGCCAGAGAGACTAGGGAACTGCCTGTCCAGAAGTTGCCTGGAACACACGCATTTGGATAAGGGCTTCATTTCCTCTAAGCTTTACAGTAAAATATGCAGCAATGGAAGCATCTGGTAGCCAGGTATGCCAGAGGGCCTGCAGGTAGAGAATTTTCTGGAACATGCCCAGAGAGCTTTCTAATACATAGAACCTCATGGAGTTTATTACAATCAATTCATTTGCATGTTTTTTAAATTTTATATATCCTATATTTTTCTTTCACATGAATCACCCAATTCAATCTATTGCAAGACACTCAAAAATCAAGGGTCTAAAACTCAATGCAAAGGGTCAGACAGCTTCTCTGTGATAAGAATCACAAGTGTAAAGTCATCATTTCCCTTCTGACATTATTCAATTGTTCAAAATTTCCTGCAATTTTCTTCTCATTAGTCTCAAGACATATTGTCCAGAGATACTCTTGTCATTGTGAATAAAGACAACAAACATATATAAATAGATGCAAAGATAAAAGATACAGATGTGTATATATAGATATGTATATATTTTTGTACATATGTATATGTGTATAGAAAATATTTTTACTTTTAATTTTGTATAAGTTATCCATTGCCATGTAACCAACCATCTCAAAATATGGTGCTTAAAATCACACACATTTATTATCTCACATTTTTTTTCTGGGATCACTTATCTGGGCTTACCTGGGTTCTTAACTTCAAGTTCTCCCAAAGGCTACAGTCGATATATCAGTCAGGGCTGTAGTCTCAGCACCAGGTTTACCTGACTCCACAGCCTAAGTCCCTTTCCTCTGCAAGTGTGTCTTATTTTCTGAGGGTGGTAGAATCAGTGACCAAGAAATGTTATCTGGTAAAGGGCCTTGAGGAATACAGACAAGCTATGTTTATCCAAAGCTTGACCTGTAACACCCTTGGGTGTTACTTCATTTGATCTGTAGCTTCATCCAGCTCTTCCTACTGGAGAACTAAGAATGGAAGAATAAACCCTGTAAGATTCAGGGTGGTTTATTTTAAGACATATTATGAATTACTGATCAGAGCAGAACTGGAGGAAATATAGACGCAAAAGAAATATTATGAATTACTAAAAAACGTGTACTGAAAACACTTGGCAAGGGCAGATTTCAACAAGTGTTTGATTAAAAAATTATGTGCCCAAATAATTCATTGTCTGGCCACTGGAGGCCAATTATCAAGCATTCACAAATACTCCTTTATCTAATTAAATAAGTCAATTGAACTGAATTTAACCAAGATTTACTCAAATTTACTTTGTGCCAGGCACTGTGCTGGCTATTAAACACACAAAATGAATGAAAAACAACTTCTGCTTTTGAAAGGCTCAATGTTATAGAAGACAAATTAAGAAAGAGCCAGATACTACTCCCAGAGGCAATCCTTCATGGACACTGAACTTCTCCTGAGGCTATATCAGATTCACTGGAAGCAGAGAATGTCCAGAAAGAATCATGGTTGTTTAATTATGTGCCTCCGGGCAAAATAAGTTCTGCTGAAGTCCTTTCAACCTACCTTCTCACTCCCACTTCATCCTGGAAGGCAATTTATATTCTTCCTTCTCTCTTACACCCAAGAATTTAATGAAGACAGCAAAGGTTTTTTAACACTTGCCTTAACAAATAACTTTCATAACAGAGAGCAAAAACAAGAGCCCAGCAAAACTTCCATAGGAACCCCAAAGTAACATCCAACCGTACATACATTTTGCAATATCTAAACCTTTTCTGATCGATGATGTGGTGGCTTAAAACAACACACATTTATTAAGTCACAGTTGCTTCTGGGGGTCATTTATCTAGGCATGGCTTTGCTGGGTCTTCTACTTCAAGATTTCTCATGGGCTACAATCAAGGTTAGTGACACGGTCTCAGCACTAGCCTTAATGGGAAGGAAACTTGAAGTTTGAAGGAAACTTGAAATTTCAAGGAAACTTTAAGTTTCCTTCAAAAGTGCATGCATGTGATTATTGGTTAGATTGAGCTGAATGTACTTGAGAGGTCAATCACAATCACAGCTCTTTACCTAAAAAGAAAGTAAAAGCCATTTGGATCATTGCTGTAGAAGGGCTTGTTTTAGAAAACATTGTATTATGTTTACCATCTGAATATAGCAAAGCTATATATACGAGGAAAAAGGAAAGACAAATAGAATAAATGGCTTAAAAACAATTTGTAATGCAAAGACCTTACAAGGTTAGTTGTATCTTTTGATCTAAACAAATACTTCCAAAACTGAGGTATTTCTTTAGAAAGTTGTCACTAATAGGACATAGAAGCTGAATTAGTAGCATTCATCATCATTACATTGAGATGCCAGGATTCATCGGAAAATGTCTTTGACCTCAAAAAAGAATCCATTTTCTCCATTTTCCATAGTGAATTTAAATATAACTTAGTAGAGGACAGAAAAGAGGTAGAAGAAAGTTATGTATGCCATATTTTGTGTGTGGGTCTTACAAAGAGAGTTATAATTATTGCACATTTATTAAGAAATCTTTTATAGTTTCCTTATTTATTCAATATGACCCAAAGGGCTTTGTGTTCATAAACAAATATATTGCTAAAGCTACATAATTCAAGAAGGTAACATAATGTTGTTTATGAAATGAAACAACAAAATGCATTTACCTAGATCTAAGTTCCACAATGTATAATTCTAAGTGAATTATTTTGGGCTGGGAGAGATAGAGGCTGGCAGGGTTAGTGTATGAATTCTTGTTAGGGCATTCAATAGCAAGACCACCATGTAGCCATCATCAGTAGAGGACTATTTAACGATCAAACCATCTGTTCAGAGAGAGACTCCAAACATAGAAAAAAAACTTCAACAGTTAATCCAATCATACATGGGTCTGATAGAGATGATCATGGCGCAGTGTTTTCTTTTGACAGGTGTTCTTGCAAAAACATAATGTAATTCTTTAGAGGTACATTCAATCTTTCACAGATATTTGTGGAATCATACAACCACAGAAGGCCAGGTCAGGACAACACATCCATTTAACATGTGGGTGACTTGCGCAAAAAATCAAACTAACACCATAGTTAATGGTAAGAAACTAGGAGCTTTCCCACAAAGATCGGAAACAATGTGATGACATCCTCCATCACCACTCTTTAAATACCATACTGTAAGTCACAGCTAATGCAATAAGAAAAAAGAAGAAATAAAAGACATACAGATTTGGAAGAAGGAAAGAACTCTGTTCTTGTTCGTTGATGACGTGATTATATATGTGGAAAATCCAAGTGAGTTGACAAAACACAACCAAACTTAACAAAAAATCTTGTGGAACTAAAAGTAACTGTAGCACAATTGTAGGATACAAGGTTCACATACAAAAGATGACTGTTTTCCTATAGACCAAGAGTGAACCAGTGAAATTTGAAAACAAAACACATTGTCATTTAAATTAGCAACCAAGTAATGCAATACTTAGGTATAAATCTAAGTCTAACAGAAAATATAAATATGTACAAGATCTATATGAGGAAAGCTTAAGAACACTAGTGAGGCCGGGCGCAGTGGTCCATGCCTGTAATCCCAGCACTTTGGGAGGCCAAGGTGGGTGGATCACAAAGTCAGGAGATCGAGACCATCCTGATCAACATGGTGAAACTCCGTCTCTACTAAAAATACAAAAATTAGCTGGGCCTGGTGGTGCACACCTGTAGTCCTAGCTACTCGGGAGGCTGAGGTAGGAGAATTGCTTGAACCCAGGAGGCAGAGGTTGCCGTGAGCTGAGATCGCCATTGCCCTCCAGCCTGGGTAACAAGGGCGAAACTCTGTCTCAAAAAAAAAAAAAAAAAAAAAAAAAACACTAGTAGAACCAAATAAATGGAAAGATTTTTGTTATGTTCATGGATAGAAATACAATATTGTTAAGATGTCAGTTATTCCCAATTTGACCTATAGATTCCATGTAATTCCAATCAATCCCAGCAAGTTATTTGCTAGAACAGACAAACTTATTCTTAAGTGTACAAACAGGTAAAAGAGTCTGGAATAGCCAACTCAATATTAAAAGAAAAGAGTGAAGTGGGAGTATGGACGCTACTCAACTCTACAACTTACTATAAAGCTACTTTTATCAAGATGGTGTGGTATTGGTGAAAGATAAATAGATTAACGAAATAGAAGAGAGATCCCAAGAAACAGACTCACATTAATATGATCAATTGGTCATTGACAAAGGAACAAAAGCAATACAATGAATAAAGTCTTTTAAACAAATGGTGCTGGAATAATTGGGAATAGACATGACACAGATTTTACACCCTTTACACAAATGAACTCAAACTGGATTATATTCCTAAATGTGAAATGCGACACTATATAAACCCATAGAATACAACAAAGGAGAAAGCTTAGATGACATTGGCTATGGTGACGACATTTTAAGTAGAACACCAAAGGCACAGATCATGAATAAAATAATTGATAAGCTGGACTTTTTTAAAAATTAAACACTTTCGTTCTGTGAAAGACATTATCAAGAGAATGAAAAGACAAGCAGCAGCAATTCTCATTCATTGCGGGAGGAAATGCAAATTGCTACATCCACTGTGGAAGACAGTTTGGCAGTCTGTCACAAATCTGACAAATATGTTTCTTGGTATTACCTAAATAAATTAAAAATGTATATTCATACATAAATTTACACAAGGATGTTTATAGCACTTTTATTTATAATAGCCAAAACATGGACCCAGCCAAAATAACATTCAGTAGGTAAATGAACACATGTGGGTATCCAGAAAATGAAAAAAAAAAAAATCTGTGCTTAAAAGAATATAAGCAATTGAACCTTGAAAACAAATTAAAAAATAAACGCATATTGTTAAGTGAAAGAAACCAATCTGAAAAGTTTGCATACCGTATGATTTCAGCTATACAACATTCTAGAAAAGGAAAAGCCATGGGAAAGGTAAAAAGATCTGTGATTGTCAAGGAATAGTGGGGAGAGAGGGATAAATAGTCAAAACACAGAAAAATTTTAAGGTAGTGAAAAATTGAGTATAATGCTATGCCAGTGGATACATGCCATTACACTTTTGTTCCAACCCACAGAATGTACAATCCCAAGAGTGAAAACCCTCATGCAAACTATGGCCTTTGGGTGACAATGATACGCCAATATGAAACATTTCATGTGATATGAAACATGACATATCATACAATGATATGTGAGTGCCCCACAGCTCAAATCCCTAGGGGGAACAAGAAGACAGGCAGGTCATGGGGAACGTGGGCTCCGACCCACAGCAGCATCTAGGATTGTGTGCTTACAGCTTGGGAAGCCCCAGTGGGCATATGTTACAGTGTGCTCTTTCAGTTTAGCCTTTAACAGGCGGCTTGTGTCTATCAGCTCAATTAGACTCTCTGCCTTATCCCAAGGACAGAAGGCGTTCTGTATCCCAGGTTCTTGCCCTGGTGTACCAGAAAAATCAGATCACACATGGGCTTAGAGAATGAGTGCAAGGTTTTATTGAGCGGTGAAGGTGGCTCTCAGCAGATGGATGGGGAGCCAGAAAGGGGAAGGAATAGGAAGATGGTCTTCAGCTGCTCAGTGGCCTGGCTATCCTCCGACTCCCCTTGGCACCCTCATTGTTATCTACCATGGCAGCCACTTGTGTTTGACCTGCTAGTTTTCCCAATGTGTTCAGCAGTTTTCCAGGGAAGCCTGCCTTTAGGAGTGTAATAGTGGTGACAACATAAAATATTTAATTGAGTAAATAAAAATAATGCCAGTTATTGATTCCAGGTCATTAAAATTATGTAATAAATGTAATCATATGATGGTTTATTATCAGTCATGACATTATTCAAGAAAAAAAAGTAAGAGAAAAGTGAATTGGGATCTTCTGGGGACAGGGAGCATGTGTAGTAGGGAAGAGAGGGAGGGAACTGCATCCTCGAATTCTAAATAGAAATCAGGAGATAATTTCAAATATTTAAGAAGACAATAAATGGTACTTAAAGATTTTTATTGAGAAATATGTAGGTGACTACAAGGATTACATTCTTGCCTCTATTTTTCTAAGAAAAAATCAGAACATGATAGTCCCATTTCTTACTAAAAGCCTAGTGGAAACAATTGAATTTAAAAACTTCTTAACTGTATCAATTTATTTAAAATAACCATTTGAAAATATACACTATTATGACAGAAATGTTTAATATATTTAAAAACAATGCTAATGAAGGCACTACATTTCGAAGGTATAAAATACTTATAAAGAAGTAGTTGGGGAATTTATCTTCGAAAACACACAATTAACAAATAAGCATGTTAAAAAGTACTGAGTCAGGTTTTACCCAACAATGTTAGAAGTGTAAACACAAATGAATTTCCAGGATAAAGTAATTTAGAGAAATTAGTTCAATAGAATCCAAAGAAACAATGATGTTTACTTTCTAGAAACTGGCTGAAAATGTCAAATAATACTAAAATAAATAAACTTATATTGATGTCCATGAAGAAAAACAGTAAAAATATTCACTATTAGAAATTGAGAAACCTATAGAAAAATCAGAGACAAAAATAAGACATTACACAAAAATTTAAATTTTTTGTATGTTTTTATGCAAAATACAATTTCTTTCATATAAAATAAATAATGAGCAATTAATAATTAAGATTGGAAACATTCTTTTAAATTGTCAGATATTATAATTGTCAATATTGATTACAATTAAAAATAAAACAATAGATTTATAACCACAGTTGCTGAAATACATTTAATGAAATTATTTAACATTCATGACCTTTCAGAAAAATATTATAGAAAACAAGGTGTAAAAAGAAGCTTCCTAATTTCAATAACAAATGCTTACAAAAATATCAACAAATACACTTTATGTGAAAGAACTTCAAAAGTATTTCTTGGGAAGTCAGTAGCAAGGAAAAGATGCTACATTCCCTGCCTCTGGTTAGTGTTGTGCTGTCAATGGAAGCAAATCACTATGACACTCAGACACAGACACACAATGTCTAGAATTAAAAATAAACAAAGTATTTATGGCAATGTTTATTACTTTCTACAGAGAAAGCTACAAACTACTAAAATAATAGTACTAGTTTAGTCTGAAATCAATAAAAAAATGTAGCATTTTATATGTAATCAATAACAGTTTTGAAAATTGAATAAACAGAAACATCTCATGGACTATGAAAACACATATGAAGACTGGATAATCATAAATTCTGATTCACCTGAAAGAGAACCATTGTATATTTCTTGTCACATCACATCTAATACAGTATTCCAAAAGTTTATCAGGTTAGATAATAAATTTTGTGACCACTCTATCTATAATTTACCTAGGAATAAATTTAGCAAAGAATTAGCCAAGGTCATTATGGAATAAAAGTGTTACCTTTTTTTCCAAAGTCATAAAAAATGTTCTAAATGTATATGCAATCTGCTGTAATATTGAAGAAATAAAATTATAAAGAACACTTTTCTTCTAAGTATTCTATGAATGTAATATAATTTCAATCCAATCCTTACCAGGATTTAATCAGAAAATTTGACATGCTGATCCCAAAATTCATATGTGTTTTTTTGGTTTTTTGTTTTGTTTTGCTTTTGTTTTGTGAGATGGAGTCTCACTCTGTAGCCAAGCCTAGAGTACAGAGGCATGATCTCGGCTCACTGCAACCTCCACCTCCCAGGTTCAAGGGATTCTCCTGTGTCAACCTCCAGATTAGCTGGGACTACAGGCACATAGCACCACACTCAGCTGAGTTTTGAATTTTTAGTAGCGACAGAGTCTCACCATATTGGTCAGAATGCTGTCAATCTCTTGACCTCATGACCTACAGCCTCGGCCTCCCAAAGTGATGAGATTACAGGCATGAGCCACTGCGCCCCGCCTAATTTTTATATTTTTAGTAGAGAGGGAGTGTCACCATTTTGGCGAGGCTAGCCTTGAACTCCTGACCTTAAGGAATCCACTCGCCTCGGCCTCCCAAAGTGTTGGGATTACAGGCTTGAGCCATCACTCGTGGACAAGTACACTGTTTTCCACAGGGGCTGGAAAGGAATTAGAAGGCAAGGTTATCTCAGAGCCAGATTCATCAACATGTAAGGATTTGATATATTACCGAGATGGCACTATAAACCAAATAGCTATTAAAAGTAAAAACTTCAAAATTTATCTGGGAAAGTTACTTATAAATACATATAAATACGAATTAAGATTTCTACCCTGCATTACAATGAACAATCAATTCTAGGTAAATTAACTATCTACCTAAGAAATAATGTTTGAACTTTGAAAAAAAAAGTGGAGAATTAAGTATTTATATTGTGAGCATAGTGAAGTATTTCTTAAGCAAAAGACATGAAAAGGATACACCTGAAAGGAAAGAACTCAATAACCTGAGCATATTAAGCTTTAAAACTTCCTTGGCATAAACAACTGCATAAGACATCTAAAGACACCAAAGGCAGAAAGAAGATGCCTGCAACTTATATGACAAAAATAAATTAGTATTAACTTTATATTTAAAATCATATCAATCAATAGGAAAAAAAACAATACATAGAAGCAAAAGATTCTTTGTAATTTGTTCACAATGAGAATGTCTAAATCATGATAACCAAAAAAAATTATCTATATCAGCCGTAGTCAGAAGAATGTAAATCAAAATCACAATGAGATATCACTTGACACTTTTCATATTGTCAAAATTAGAACTCTGACTTCACTATGTGTTGATAAAATTTCAAAACAATGAAAACCCAACATAAATCACTTTTAGAAATTTAATTGTGTTTCTGACACTTTAATCATTTTCACAATATCTAACATGGTTGAAGGTGAACAATCCTACACCTGGGAGAAATTCTGGTAGATGCACAAAAGAAATCCGTACACTTTGGGAGGCCGAGGCAGGTGGATCACGAGGTCAAGAGATCGAGACCATCCTGGTCAACATGGTGAAACCCCGTCTCTACTAAAAATACAAAAATTAGCTGGGCATGGTGGCACGTGCCTGTAGTCCCAGCTACTTGGGAGGCTGAGGCAGGAGAATTGCTTGAACCCAGGAGGCGGAGGTTGCGGTGAGCCGAGATTGCTCCATTGCACTCCAGCCTGGGTAACAAAAGCGAAACTCCGTCTCCAAAAAAAAAAAAAAAAAAAAAAAAAATCCGTACAAAGAATCCTTATTATATGATTATTTTTAAGAGCAATAAATGTCTCCCTGGATTTTATTTGGCTTCTATACATTTCTAAAGAAACAAGTCAGTTTGTTACACAATTTTTAGAAATCAGTGAAAATTTTATAACCCTCTTACTTCCTAGGGGATGATATTTCTCTTTTGTCATCTAGACCTCAAAACGGAAAACAAAAAATCACACATGATTCTCTCCAAAAGAATGGCTCATTATCACAGTGGTACCTAAATGTGTCCAGATTTAGAATCACCTGCAGTCTTTGGTAAAGGAGAATTGCCCTTCCATTATTATTATAGAGTAAGTGATTCTTTGCTGGGACTTAAACAAGCAGCTCAGGTAATTTGTTTGACTAATTCCTTTGATTGCTTTGGATCGTGTCTCCATGGACAGGCATCCAAGCCTAAAACGTGGTCATTCTTTGAATGTCAGGTGGTTGATTTTTTGGACCACAAGACAAAATCACCTAATCCCTTATCTCAGGACTGCTCACAGAGTTGTAGTGATGATGGCAGAGTCAAAGACATCACACAAAACACAGCGAGGGAAATGACAGCAATATGTTAGCACTTCATTCTTTGCTCCTAACAGAGAAAAAAGAAAATAACCCAAAATCAATTAACCCATTTATGCCGGAGGTTGCAATTTTGTTGAATTTTTGCCTAAGTGAAAAATCAAACAGTGGCAATGACCTTGAGCAGTAGGCTATAAATAACTTCGATATACGTAGCGTTCCAGTAATGGAACACTAGGCGTAAGTGGGTTAATGGGAATGGTGCTGAAAAAGCAGGGTGGGAAAAACACATAATGTTGAAAGTGAAGCCGAGAGGATGACGTCCTTAACAATTTTATAAAGGGAAAGTATTTTCTTTTTCTTTGAAGGCAATTCAGTCTCTTGTTGTTGTTATTGTTATTTTACACGCATGTCATAGCCCATTCCCTAGCTTTCTCCATTTCCTCCTTTATACTATTTGTTGTTCTTCTGAAAGATAGGACTGTTCATTATTTTTGCAAATTACGTTAGTTGCTTCTACTTTTTTAAAAAATATGCTAATTCTGCCTGCAGTCAAGGATCTTCAAGCATGGTTAACTGGACAGGTTGTCAGTGAAAGAACTACAGGAAAACAATGTCCTTAATTCCATGGGGATGAGGACTCAGGTATCCACAGAAAATATGCACCCCAGAGCTGAGCATTATCTAAAGGGTCGTGTCAGCAATGTCCACAATATAAAAAAAATGCTTTTTTGAAATCAGTTCATTAATTAAGTATCCTATGAGACACAAAGAATGTTACTCTGTGCAAAGAACATATATTTTCTTAAAATTACTGGTGTTCTGTAGCAGAAATTGACTGAAGCACAAAAGAAAGATGATGAAAGTTTAGCTCCATCTCTTCCCGACTCTTCAGTCTTGCTTAATTGAACTCCTCTTCCACAGTTTTCACAGGTGATCACAATGTGTCCATCATAGAGTGGTCATAAAAATTCAAGATAATGCATGCAAAGTACTTAGTACAATGTCAAGAAGATGTTGAGGAAATACAAAGTCCTGTTATCAGGACATGCAGACTATGCTAGTCCAGAGGTCGAAAGTACTGCATAATTTTCCTAATACTTTTGTATGTCCTTGGAATATGTCCAGTCTCTACACAGACCTTCTCTCATTGAAAATGAGAAGGATAGACTGGATCTCTTCTTGCAAAAGCCAGTGTACCAAGCAACAGAGAAATCCTAGTTACAAAAGAATCACCCATGGGTTTTTAGAAAAATAAATAAAAAATATCCAATTACATAGCATGCTGGCAACTGGGTATTTATTTGCCTGCTCAACTTATGAGTGTCTTCCTATATTTAAGTAATTTCTGACCCTGGCAGTTGTCATTCAGTGCCTCCCAATCAATCTTCTGTCTGGCTTTGTGTGGGCTAGGTCAAACTGGATGTTCCTCAGATAGTGGAACACTCTGTCTCAGGGAAGACAGACAAAAATACTACAGATCTATTGCTGCCACAGTAATTTCATTGTTGGCCAGTAATTGACCTAGGAAATGGCATATAAATCAGCTGTGGCAATGAGATGTGAGATTAATGCATTCTGAGACATATCTCCATCTCAGAACAAATTGGAAACTGTGAGGGGAGAACCCACTGACGTGTTTTCTTCTTGCCTTGAAATTGATATTGGGTGGGAAGATGTTGCTTGAAGCATCACAGTTATATTCTGAGCAGGAGGTAGGTGATAAGCTAAAAGAAAGCACAACAGAATGAATGAGACCACTGTTGCACTAAACCTGGATCCTACATTCACACTTACTATTTGAGATAACTTGAGGTCTTTACATTTCAACTCAAATCTACTACAAAATTCTGCTGTAAGAACCAGCCTCTTTCTACAGCCTCCGAGGACAGATAACCACTTTTTCTAAGCTTCTCTTGCTACTAGGGCATGAACACAGCATCTAATTTCATCCATAAACCAGATGCATCCACCTAATTCTTGAATCTTGAATTATTGGCACAAAGAAGCAGGCAGGGGGAATTCATGAAGTTTCCAGGGCCTTCATCAGCAGCTATGTCTACCATGTGCAGGCACTGGGAGCTCAGGGGAACAGTGGTTAGCTGTGAGATGCATTCACTGCAGTCCTCTGTGTTCTATGTCACTGCAGGCTTCTGAAGCTTGCTTCTTTAGCATTTCTTAGGATCTAAGAATCTCCCATTACCCTTTCAATACACTTCCTTCTGCTAAAGTTAGCCTGGGTTAGTTTCAACTGTTTGAAAGTGACAATCATGATTGATACATAAATATTCTTGGGCAAAGTTCAAGAAAGTTTATGGTGGGACTCTGGAGTAGGCCTTCTTAAAAGATTCCTAAGTAGTTCAGATTATCAGCTGAAATTGAAGCTCACTGAAGCTCAGGGACTTTTTAGTGTTGAAATTGTTTCAATTTCTGTTTCATGCTTTTCAGATGCAGATGAGATGCTCATTTTCAAACTCCTGGTGAGCAAAACTATCCTTTGGTGAAACTACCAAGTTAGCTAAGTTTCTTTTAAGAGGAAGCTTAAGCTCCAGCTACTTCTCATGTCATTCTTAGCATCTTGTGATCAGAAGCTCTCCTGCATTCAACTTTCTCACAGTGCACAAAAGCCCCCATTCTCCAAACCTTTGGAGAGAAGAATCTGGTAGCAATCATTCACTTTTTGGTCTGAATGTCAAGTCATTTTTTTTCTCTTAAAAATATTCACATTTACTTTTCTATTTCAATATGGAAAAACTGATGTTCTTGCTGAAGAAATGTAAACACCAGGAACATAAAATGAATGGCTTAATTTATAAATACAAAGTTTAATTCCAGATTCCAGGAAGTCGGACAGATGTTTACTTATCTTACCTATGAATAAAGAAAGATTTTCTAAGATGGGGTATTTAAGTGACTAAATTTGAAACTATTTTTAGGTATTTGACAGGCTGCCTGATAAAATGAATAATAGGTTATATTTTGGACCAAGATCAATGGGTAAATATGACAAGGACATTTATTTTCACTTAAAAAAGGGGGAGAAAAATTAGCTTTTACTGAATATATCTGGATTTAACTCCAGTAAATATAAAGCTCCAGAAAAGCTCATGTTTTATTAACCATAGTATCTCAGATTTGGAAAAGAGATAAAATGTTCTCCAGGTTGCTGTCACTCATTTAGAAGCCTCTTTTGAAAGAAATTATTAACTAGTGAATCTGCCCTCTACTTCATTTCTTTATGTCCTCATAGTTATTCTGTGAGGTAAGTAATATCTACCCATTGCTCGGATGGGAACCTCAAGGTTCAGAGAGTTTTGTTAGTTTAGTAGCAGCATAGCTGGAACTCAAACTCATGCCTGTATGCCAGTGCTTTCTACAACCCTTTGCAGTCACATTTTAAGAAAAAAATTTCTAGCAGGCATTCTCAGGAGCAGTGAGTTCCATGGAATTAGAAATGTATAAATGGAGGCCTCCTGGACTTGATAAATTTAATAGTCTTTATCGCTGTTGAAAAATTAAACCTGTTCCTTGAGGACCTTGGCTGTGTCTGGACTTTGTGAAGAAACCTCGTTCCTCTAGACAGAGTCTGGGAAGCCCCATGTGCCTCTGTGTATGGAGATGCTCTCCTCCTGGCCTGGGATGAGTACGTAGAAAGCTGACGTTTCGTGTTATATAAATGCCTTTAGGACTGGACTGCATTCTCTTCATTTGCTTCACAACGTATATCAAGTGTCTGACACAGAAATGCTGCTCAGTAAGTATTTGTGGAGTCCCTCACAGCCAAAGGCAGAGTTCTGAATAAAGTAAACAACTGCAAATGTTGTGTGGCAATGTCTTCTTGCCCTATGTGTTTCCAGTTCTGAAAGAACTGATGTCAGCACACGCTATTCATTCTCAGCATTTGAATCTTGCTGCACCTTCTCATGGAGCCTTAGGAAATATATAGAATTTTTCAGAATGAATACCATGTAACGTTGAAAAATAATCTCAATTTTTTGACCCAGAGCAGTCGCTGACAATCCTTGCCAAGTTGAGAGATATTGAAACCCAAGATATTGACATGAAATATTAGGAAATTATTCTACCAGAATCTTTCTTGATGAACAATTAAATCTCCATTTTACTTTGAAATTACAGGAGTAAGTTTAATCAATTGCTTGAAGCTTCCATTTTTAAACTTTTTTAATTTTAATTTTAAATTTTTTTTTAGATGGAGTCTCGCTTTGTCACCCAGGCTGGAGTAGAGTGGTGCGATCTTGGCTCACTGCAACCTCCGCCTCCTGGGTTCAAGCAATTTTCCTGCCTCAGCCTCCCTAGTAGCTGAGACTACAGATGCCTGCCACCACGCCCAGCTAATTTTTGTATTTTTAGTAGAGACAGGGTTTCACCATGTTGGCCAGGATGGTCTCAATCTCTTGGCCTTGTGATCCACCCACCTTGGCCTCCCAAAATGCTGGGATTACAGGCGCGAGCCACTGTGCCCAGTCTAAGCTTCCTTTTTTAGAGTATCTTCCTAGGGCAACAATTTAGTAACTGCATTTTGTTGTTTGAGAAATTCTGCCATTGTTAATTACCAATATGTTCAGTAGAACATTGTTCGTTGAAGTCAATGAAGGCCATTTCATAAAGACAATAAACCAGCATTTTTGAGGTGACTTCCCTTGGGAATTCAGTACAGTGAACACAGGCCTTGCAAATCAGCAACGCTTGGTTCACATCTCCTGCTGGCATGTAAAGTTAGATGGTTCCTTCAGGAGGTTTGATTTTTCTCCATCTTATTTTCTGCATCGATAGAGTGATAATGATGCTATTTCCCTGCATGTTTAAACGAGGTTATGTGCATGAGTAATCGTGAATATAATTTTAAGACATGCAATTCTTGACCAACATTACTTTCTCACGTTGTGAATTAAAATAACATCAACTTGTTGATGTTACTTTGTGGTTAGCTAGAGATAAGATGACATAATAGAAGAGGTGCAGCCTGTGCTGTATGACCTTGGGTGGGTCATATAATCTTTTAGAATGTCAGGTTTTCTGTCTGTGAAGGACAAAAGAGTTACAAATTTTCATGATTGTTGTGTGTCATTAACCGAAAACCTAATTCAGAGCAGGCATGTAAGAAAGACCTGCTTTAATTGGTTGACTGTAATGGAATAGACCCATCCCTCTGCATCTAGGGATAATTGTTTCCAGGATCCACACAGCTACCAAAATCTATAAATTCTGAAGTCTCTCATATAAAACGGCACAGGTATTTGCATATAACCTGTGCACTTTCTCCACACATAGAGATAGATTGCTTATAATACCTAGTACAATGTGAATGCCATGTGAGTAGTAGTCACATTGTATTAAGGGAATAATGTCAAGGAAAAAAACTCTGCCCATGTTCACTACAGATGCAAACATTCTTTTTAGTTTTATTTAGAATATGTTCTATCCATGGCTGATTGAATCCATGAATGTAGAACCCATGGATATTGAAAACTGTCTGCATATCACTGGTGGCATTGAGAAGCTCCAGTAAAGCATCAATTCTTTCTGAGAAGGCAAGTATGGCTGAAGGGAGAGAGGGTTTTGGTCAGAAAGCCAGTTTCCCACAACAGTCATCTTGACTCAGTTCTTTGTTGGTGCTGTGATCTTCTGCCTGCAAAGGCTACTGTCATTCTATTGGCTGTAGGTTTATGTGGTGTAGCGTACTGCAAAGAGCAAAACTGGGCAAGTGTCTGTGTTAAAGACTTAAAAAGTTGAGCTTTTTAGATGGCTGTACCACTTCTTCAGCTATATCCTGTGGCAGCTCCTGCCACCACACAAAGATAACGAATTTAAAAACTCTTCTTAATGGATAGTTTAATACTCATTTTATTAATTTATTGCAAAGGTCAATGAAATGTAAGATATGCTAAGTGGTAGCTGTTCTGTAATTTTCTGCTTCAAGACTAGGGAAGTAGGAAACTCGTCACACCTCCTAAGGTGATCATCTACATGTCTTTCCATCCTATTTGTTTCACATTAGATATGAGTTACACCTTCTGATTACAATTAATTGTCTCAAAGGATTATCATAAAACTTTTTAGTTAAAGAATGTTGAGGAACCATAAAAATGATCATGTACGTACAGGTGTTTTATAAATAATAAGAATGCCGAGGCAAGAGGATCACCTGAGGTCAGGAGTTCTAAATCAACCTGGCCAACATAGTGAAACCCCGTCTCTACTAAAACTACAAAAATTAGCTCACGTGGTGGTGGGTGCCTGTAATCCCAGCTACTTGGGAGGCTGAAGTAGGAGAATCGCTTGAACCTGGGAGGCGGAGGTTGCAGTGAGTCAAGATTTTGCCACTGCACTCCAGGCTGGGCAACAAGAGCAAAACTACATCTCAAAAAAAAAAATACATCTAATTTTTATAGTTTTAAAATGAGATACTTTTCAAAAAGGCCCTATAGTAGTTTAAATCAAACATTTTAACCCAATGCAAACTCTCCAGCCCACCATAGACAGATAATGCATTGTTTTGGTTGTTTTTTCCTGTTTGTTTAATTATGCTAAGATCTAATCATATTTCTAGCTATGCAAGAAAATCAAGAAGCATAGTAGTTGTGAGCACAGGTTTTGGGGTCAAAAAGTTGTATTCTAGAACTTTGATCTCTCACCTAGAAATTCTGTGACCTTGAACAAGTACTTATCCTTTTCAACCTCAGTTTACCTATCTATACAATCAGAACAACAATGAGTATTGAACACAGTTTCTGTGTAATTCAAATAAAAGAATGTGTTTAGCATTTCTAGCTCAGTTCCTGGAGTATAATAACTGCCAAACTGCTTTAAATATTATTGTTATTATCATTATTCTTATTATAAATGTCATTACTATTAAGAAAGAATTTATAGTGGAAGAAAACTAGGAAGGAAGGGAAGTATGAAGCTAATCTAGGCAACCTCCAGGTAATCCAAACCCCGGAAGCAAACATTAGCACAAGAGAAAGAGTACATTATTGCAAGATCTACTACAGCTTTATGATTATTAGACCTCAAGGAGCATGTGACAGACACAAATGAACATCTTTCATTTGTCCAGCAAAACGTGACCTGCGACATGCATCTGGCTGGAAGGTTTTGCACTTCAGCTGTGCACTTATGTTATGGGGCTGGTCCTTCTCACATTACTCTACATGATATGCAAATCATCATGTTAACAATGCTCTTGTTTTGTTCTCAAAATTCTTTGATTCTTTTTGGTATAATAAACATCAGATATCAATAGGCAAATATTACTTAGATGAACTTTGCAGAATAATTGATATCCTCAAAGTCCCAATAGGATTGTTTAAGAAAGGACTATATCTTAGAATGTTGACTTTCTAACCAATCACTTTTGGGGATGCCTTGGAGCAGCCCTGTAATGTCAGCCTTGCTTTTTAAATATTTTTTAAGAGGTGGGCTCTCACTGTGTTGTCCAGGCTGGCTTTGAACTCCGGGGCTGAAACAGTCCTCCTGTCTCAGCCTTCCAAATAGCTGGGACTACAGGTGCAGACCACTGTGCCTGGATGACATGAATAAACTCTAGAGAAGATTTTAAAAAGAGAAGGAAGGATAAATCCTAAATTAAAAGTGTATGAGGAAATTGGCTTGGCAGAATGCAATTATTCAATTTGGAAAAGGGCCAAATATCAAGGGTAAAATCACACCTGAAATATATATGCATGAACACGTGTCTTCGGACAAGTGTAATGATCACTTTCTTTCAGAATGCCAGCACCCATTTTTAATCCTCAAGCCTCAAAGTGGAAAGAACTATGTGGAGTCGTCCCAATCCAGTTTTTCTGAAGAAAAGCTGGGATGTGGTTGAAATGCTTCAAGGACAAGATGCTGTGTTCTCAAGGCTCATGGCACCAGAAAAAAAAAAAAAAAAAAAAAACTCCAATCTCAGAGATGAGGCACCTTCTGGAAGTTCCTAATCTCAAGTGTCCAGAAAATGTTACTGACAATTTTCATTATTACAAATGTGTCCAGGCAAGATGGTGTGTGATGTTCCCTTTGTGCTTCCCTTGGGCTAGGCTGGGTGCGGAAGGATATTGAAGAAGAGTTTGTCAGGCTCTGTGGGGCATCAGAGTGAATCCAGAGTGACCTCCCTTCTCCACTATCACCTTGTCATGGAGGTCATGATAGTGTGACATTAAAGACCACTTTGAGGAAAAATAAGAGGTATTCATTATGAGCCACGTTAAAAAAAGTTCCGTTATACCAAATTAAAGTTCCATAGAGACATCAGGGCCCAGCTGAAAGATGTAATTAATCAGGAAAGGGATTAGTAGATGTATTTCAGCTGGCAAATTGTAGCTGGGAGACTTATACTTGGCAAGCCATGACATTATAATCTGTACAAGGCAATGAGTTGTGGCTGTGTGATTTCAGGTGCCCTTACATGTAATTGCAGAAGGAAAGAAAACAACTTACCAGCTGCTCGCCAAAAATAATAATAATAAGGAAAAGAAATTTTGTTTGGACTGCTAATATGTATCAATGCAAGTGGAAATTTATAATATTTTTCCAAATCTTTTATGATGATGGCTAGCACAAAACTAGATTCCAGAGGACTTATTAATAGAGGGGCCTCCACTTAGACAAGGGAGGATACAGAAGTCAGGGAATTGGGAACTCCAGCAAAACTCTCCAGAGAAGGTCAGGGTGACAGCAAATCCAGAGAGCCCAAAGCAAAGATCACTGCCCAAAGGATGTAGAGATGAGAATCCTTCCTCTGGAGGCATGACAGTAGACAAGTTGGGATCAAGGGGGAATGACACAATCTGGTCTTGAGGGTACTGGCCTCTGAGAGCTACAGTGGCTGCTAACAACCTTTTTTCAGCATTGACAGGAATATAAATTGTAGCCACTTCAACCTAGCTGAATGTTAGAGCCCACGGATAAACTAAGGCAACTGTGTACCAGGCTCAGTGAATAGGTAAATAGATAGTAATTATTTGCTAAGTACAGTAATTATCCTTAATCTGAGAGGAATACATTTCAGGGCCCCCAGTGCATGACTGAAACTGAGAATAGTACTAAACCCCACATATATGGATTTACCATTTTTTTTTTAATTTTGTATTTTTGATTCATATATCATAGTTGTACATATTTTGGGGTGTATGTAATATTTTGATATCTGAATACAATGCAAAATGATCAAATAAGTGTAAACAGGAGATCCAGAACCTCAAACATTTATCTCTGTGTTGGGAACATTATAATTCCTCTCTTCTAGCTATTTTGAAATATACAATAAATTATTTTAGCTACAATCTACCTACTATAATATCAAATACTAGAACTTAGTCCTTTTCCTGTAGTTTTGTATAGTTTAACCAACTTCCCATCATACCCTGCTCCCCACTTCCCTTCACAGACTGTGGTAACCACCATAGTCTCTACCTCCATAAGATCCATTTTTTTTCTTTTGCTCCCACATGTGAATTAGAACATGTCATGTTTATCTTTCTGTGCCTGGCTTATTTCACTTAACATAACGACCTCCACCTCTATTCATGTTGCTGCAAATTACAGGATTTCATTCTTATTGTGGCTGAATATTCCATTGTGTACATATAGGATGTTTTCTTTATCCATTCATTCACTGATGGATGCTTAGGTTGATTACATATCTTGGCTATTATGAATAGTCCTACAATAAACATGGGGGTGCAGACATCTGTTTGATATGCTGAGTTCTTTTCTTTCAGATATATATGTGTGTGTGTGTGTGTGTGTATATATATATATATATATATATATATATATGTACATCGGGTAGTGGAATTGATGGATTATGTGGAAGTTCTGTTTGTAGTTTTTGAGGAACCTCTGTACTGTTTTCCATAATGGCTATACTACTTTACATTTCCATTTACATTGTAGGGACATTCTCCTTTCTCCGCAAACATTTGTTATTTTTTGTCTCTTTTATAGTAGCCTTTCTAAGCGGAATGAGATGATATTTCATTGTGATTTTTATTTTCCCAGATAACTAGCAATGTTGAGCATTGGCCATTTGTATATCTTCTTTTGAGAAATGTTTATTTAGGTCTTTTACCAGTTTTTAATAAAATTATTTGTTTTTGCAGTTGAGCTGTTTGAATCCTGTATACATTCTGCTTATTAATCCTTTATCATATGGATAATTTCCAAGTATCTTCTCCCATTCTGTAGTTTGTCTCTTTACTTTATTAGTTGTTCCATTGGGGAAAGGGCAGTCTAGTCAATAAATAGTGCTGGAGAATGTGGCTATCCATATGCAGAAGAATGAAACTAGATCCCCATTTTACACTATATATAAGAATCAATTCAAAATATATTAACATCTTAAATGAAGTTTGAAACTATAAAACTGCTAGAAAAAAAAAAAAAACATTGAGGAACCCTATAGAACATTGGTCTGGGCAAACATTATTTTCTGTAAGACCTCAAAAGAATAGGCAACAAAAGGAAAAATAGACAAGTGAAATTACATTGAGCTAGAAAAGCTTCTGCACAGTACTAACTTTTTTCCATTTGATATCTAAGACATCTACTAAGTGACTAATGGGGAGGGGTATGTATACAGCATGGATGAACTGGCCAAAAGGATGATTCACATCCCAGGTGGCACAGAACAGGAAGGCATGAGATTTCACTGTGCTACTCAGAATAAAGCACAATTTAAAACTTAAGAATGGTTAATCCCATAATTTTCTCTTTAGTATTTTTGGACCACAGTTGACCATAAGTAAATGAAATCATGGAAAGCAAAACTACAGATAAGGAGAGACTACTGTATTTGCTAACACTTCTTTTTCATATACTACATTATTTTTAAAGTTTAAAACTCCAAAAAGGAAAAAAAATGGCAAAGTGATTATCAAATAATGTTAACATCTTATTAGAAGCAAATGAAAATGTACTACAGAGTCTTCAAACAAATGCACACGAGAAAAATTTATTCATCTCCAGCCCCCAAATTATTTCAAAGCTTTTATGTTTCATTCTCCTACAGTAAACACATATTACTTACAAACTTTTAATATCAATATCATCATAATCATTTAAAAGAAAGGCTCAGGCATATAATAAAGTAGACATTCAATTTCTAGACTCAAAGTTTTCTTAAACTGTAAATAGTTAAATATTGTTTAGAAAATGTTTTTTAGGATTTATTGCTATGAATATTCATTTTCTCCTCTGGATTTTATCCTACGGTTTCACGGTCAGATTCATGCACCGTCTAGCTCACTGAAGTGGAGGGATTGATTTTACAATGGATTAATCTATACAAATTAGAACTAACCCACACAGGAAATAACTTGGATTATTCTCCTCGGTTCCATGTTATAAATATAGAGGCCAAGTTATATTAATATTTCAAGTTACAATTAGATACCAGCTCCTAACAAAAAGTTAGGACAGACTATAGAGTGATGTCATTGCATACGTATTGATGATTGTTATGTATAAAATAATGCTGGTGATATTATGCTAAATATAAGATAGAAAATTTTATATATATAGATAATAATACAGTGTTAACTACGTAACTATCCTATGTATGGCATGTAAACATTAAATGTTAATAGTCATCTAGGGGCCATAAGATAATAGTAAAATGCGATTATATTTACTATTATTTTCCATATCGATATTATTTTATTCTTATAGTAAACAAAAATCAAAATGAAAAACATTTTTAAATGACTTTGGAAAAAACAGTATTTGGATCATGAATTGCTGGATTCAATAAAGCATATCTAAGGATATTAAATCTCATATTTCTCAACCGAAATATGATTATTTATAATAAGGTCTTATTGGCCCTTTATTTTTTTATTATAGTTGTGTATGCTACACAATAGTAAGAAATTGTTTCAAAATATTTAAATAATAATGAAATGGATTACTGAAATGCCACTCAATTCTATAGATTTACAAGATAAAAGAAATTCCCAGACCACACTACACCATCTTCCTCCTCATAAGCCCAGAGTGTTCAGCCTAGCACTAAGAAAGTATTCCAGAAAAATATATATATCTAATGCTGACACAATTTGAAGTGCTAATGGAAGCTCTATGCAGTTATCAGCTTAGAATACACATCTATTCAAGACTTTATTTAGATGATTGAAAGAAATTCACTTAAGTGTGAAGAACTGTGAAACTAACTGGCAAGTAGATGAAAAATGAGAAGTATTCCATCTATTTAGAGACCAGATATTTCATCTTATATAGTAATATCATCATTCTTAAAAGTTTGAAGATTACCACTAAATGTTTCTCAAAAATTTTGTACTCCCTCCAACCCAGAAAATGATCCAAACTGATAAACAAATAAGAGTTGCTTTCTGTATTGATACTTCTGTATAATATCAGTATACTTCATTGTCCTAATGTGAGCAATTTGAACATTAGCAAATGCATCAAATATTTACTCAATTATTTTGTGCTGAATGTTGTGAGATGTTTAGGATACAGAAATATAACACACAATTATTAAAATTTAGGTATTTTCAGTCTAATTGCAGTGATAAGATGACCAACCTGGATGTACTCATGAGTCTAAGGATGGAGAGGGCTTTAGAGATCATTTTGGTTTTCTTTTTCCTATTCTTTTTTTTTTTCTGAGACAGAGTCTTGCTCTGTAGAACAGGCTAGAGTACAGTGGCATGATCTCTTCCTCCCGAGGTCAAGCGATTCTGCTGTCTCAGCCCACTGAGTAGAGTAGATGGAATTACAGGCATGCATCATCATGTCCGACTAATGTTTGTAGTTTTAGTAGAGACGGGTTTTCACTGTATTGGCCAGGCTGGTCTCAAACTTCTGACCTCAAGTGATCCGCCAACCTCAGCTTCCCAAAGAGTGGGGATTATAGGCATGAGCCATTGCACCTGGCCTAGAGATCATCTTCTAGTTCAAGAATTTATGGCAGTCAGTGTGTCAATCCAACACCCATTCCTCTTCCAAGAAAATACAATGAAGTGTCAAAAAAGGAGTAATAGAGAGTAGATGAAGGGTCTAATAAAGCAAGACATGGGCGAATCTTCTTGGCCAAAGCAAAACAAAGAAAAGAGAAAAAGCAGAGGGCAAGGAGGTGACCAAAATATGACAAGAAAATGCACCAAATACTGCTAACATTGACAATGTTTGGTGACACAAATAAAGCCACTTGTGAGGATCCACAATATAATGTTTAAAATTACTTGAAAAAATATTGTTCCATAAATGATGTATGGGAATGATAAAATATTAGGAACAAATAAATAGGATATACAGGTTTTGTTGTTTTTGTTATAAAAATCACACCCCGTGGTATATGCATGAAAGCATCATCATCATTTAAATGTTCTCTCTCCATATTGGAACTTGCAAACAAACAAGCAAAGAAGGAAATACATGGATGAATTGATAATACTTGATTAGAAAAACAGATAGAATAAAAAATGCCACCTCTTTTATTAACAATGGAAAGTCATAGAGTTAAAAGTCTTATAAAAGCAAAACATGGCAGAAACCACATAGAGAGAGAAACAGTTGTTACCCAGCCCACCACTAATATCCTAAAGTCGGGGCTCACATTGAAATACTGAATCTGTAATTCACGCCTAAAATAACTAGAACTAGAGTTGTGCTTAATCACATTAAACTCAAACAGAACCCACACAGAGCACGTTGAGGGTAGGGGAAGAACAGAAAAGCCATGCAGAGAAATGTCGACGGCTTAGCAGTAAGCAGAAGTTATCGGTTTCATCAAGAATACACATGCTTAGGGTGAAGGTTGCCTTGAGGTACGTTGGCTGCTCCCTTTATTTGCATTAACCAGTGACTACACTGGTAAGCATAGGACTGTGGCTGAAGCATTCCAGGGCATAGTTTGAGAAGATGTGCAGCTCCCCAGCAATCTTACAGAGGAGCTATCCTGGCAAGATCCAGTCTGTTCCTGAGGCCATAGAGAGACACCCTTACAATTATGGAAACTGCATGTGTGACCAGGCCTTTCAGGACTCTGAAGCTACTGCAAATAGCTAATTAAGAAAAATCCAACTAATAGACAAGCCATATAAAATAATTTATTAAAACATAAATATAAAGATATATGAAATAAAATGTGGAAACAGCAAACTAACCAATAGATGAAAGCACATAAGAATTCTACAAATACAAAACTTTCCATGAACCCATGATCTTTCTGAAGGATTACAAAGGATGAGTAAAGGAATGAAGATAAGAGATAATAAAACCAAAAGATAAAATGGAATTAAAGAAAAAGAGCATAGGAGACTAGTAAAAGAAAAAGTTATCACAGAAAAAACAAAATAACAATTCAAAAAGACAGCATGCGTTTGTGGACACAGTAAAGGATTTAAGGTTTAGAAACAAGAAAAAAAATACTTAAGTAAAACTGGTTAAAATAACTAGAGAATATGTATGTGTTCCATACATGCATGTATGTGATGTAAAAACTTAAACTACGCATATATTCTCAAATTATTATATTAAGGGTCCACGCATGTGTGCACACATACACACACACACACACTCCAGGCAAGAAAATATACAATATAGCCATAAATAGAATTTCTAAAGAAAAAATACATGCAAATAAATATGTCACACCATAACATCATTATTGCTTAACACCATATAGTTCTGGAGGACTCAAATTGAACACTAATGCTAGAAAGTGAAGCAAGCTGGGGTGGGTAGGTGGATAATGGTTAATAAACAAGAAATTGTCATTTTCACAGGAGATGTGATTTAGAGTATGGAGTAAGTCCAAATCAATAAGGATTATAGTATTAAAATCAATAAAAGTTTAGCAGATTTAATGGGTAAAAATCAAAGTGTAAAATTAACCCTATTGCTATACACTAGCCTGTGTAAATTTGATAATTAAATGTCAAATATACATAATATGTGCTTACATTTTTATTTGTGTAATCATCTACAGTAGCTTAAAATTTTCAAGTACACAATAACATAGTTTGTTAAAAGTAGCAATCTGATTGCAATAGCACATCAAAAAACTTATCCATGTATGTCTTCTTGGTGTTGAACAATGCGAACACATGGACACAGGGAGGGGAGCATCTCACACTGGGGTCTGTAGGGGGGAAAAAGAGGAGGGACAGCATGGGGAGAAATGCCAGATTTAGATGATGGGGAGGAAGGCAGCAAATCACACTGCCATGTGTGTACTTATGCAACAATCTTACATGTTCTTCACATGTACCCCCAAATCTAAAATCCAATAAAATAAAAAAAATAAAAAAACTTACTTATCACAATCAAGTAGGCTTCATCCCAGGAAAGAAAGGCTGATTCAACATACACAAGTCTGTAAAAGTAATCCACCACATAAACAAACCCAAAGCCAAAAACCACATGATTATCACAATAGATGCAGAGAAGGCCTTTGACAAAATTCAACAGCCTCTATGCTAAAAACTCTCAATAAACTAGGTAACAATGGAACGTATCTCAAAATAATAAAAGCTATTTATGACAAACCCACAGCCATTATCATACTGAATGGGCAAAAACTGGAAGCATTCTCTTTGAAATCTGGCACTAGGCAAGGATGCCCTCTCTCACCACTCCTATTCAATATAGTATTGGAAGTTCTAGCCAGAGAAATCAGGCAAGAAAAAGAAATAAAGGGTATTCAAATAGGAAAGGAGGAAGTCAAATTGTCTCTATTTGCAGAAGACACGATTGTATATTTAGAAGACCCTATCATCTCAGCCCAAAATCTCCTTAAACTGATGAGCAACTTCAGCAAAGTCCCAGGATACAAAATCAATGTGCAGAAATTACAAGCATTCCAATACAACAATAACAGACATACAGCCAAATCAAGAATGAACTGCCATTCACAGTTGCTACAAAGAGAATAAAATACCTAGGAATACAGCTAACAAAGGATGTAAAGGATCTCTTCAAGGGGAACTACAAACCACTGCTCAAGGAAAGAGAGGACACAAACAAATGGAAAAGCATTTCATGCTCAAGGTTAGGAAGAATCAGTATTGGGAAAATGACTCTACTGCCCAAAGTAATTTATAGATTCAATGCTATCCCCATCAAGCTACCTATGACCTTATTCACAGAACTGGAAAAACCCCCTTAAAATTCATATGGAACCAAAAGAGAACTCGCATAGCCAAGTCAATTTTAAGCAAAAAGAACAAAGCTGGAGGCATCACGCTATCTGACTTCAAACTATACTACAAGCCTACAGTAATCAAAACAGCATGGTACTGGTACCAAAACAGAGATATAGACCAATGGAACAGAACAGAGGCCTCAGAGGCAATGGCACACATCTACAACCATCTGATCTTTGACAAACCTGACAAAAACAAGCAATGGAGAAAGGAGTCCCTGTTTAATAAATGGTGTTGGGAAAACTGGCTAGCCATGTGCAGAAAGCAGAAACTGGACCCCTTCCTGACACCTTACACTAAAATTAACTCCAGATGGATTAAAGACTTAAACATAAGACCTAACACCATAAAAACCCTAGAAGAAAATCTAGGCAAAACCATTCAGGACATAGGCGTAGGCAAGGA